>JABUQX010096238.1:32500-50000 GCA_015478945.1 Trachelipus rathkii
AATAATTATGACAATTGCTATTAAACTTGTGCATTTTAAAATACTTTCAATATTAAATTAAAATGTAAAAAACGCATTGCCAATGTTTTAAACTTTAGAGAAAATTTCATAGAAATCATTCAAATTCTTTGTCACCTATCACGCACAAAAGCTACTCTAAGACTGGAGAAAAAAACGAAGATTTCTTTTGTAAAGAAAAAATAATCGTATTCGTTCGATTAATTATATCGATAAATTTTCTTGGACTCTGAAAAAGAACTGCGGCCAGAATGTAAACCATGCCCATATATATATATATATATATATATATATATATATATATATATTATATACTATATATATATATATAAACTATTATATACATAATATATATATATATATATATAATATTATACATATATATATATATATATATATATATATATATACTATATATATATATATACTATATATTATAAACATTTTCTACTCGATCGTTAGGAATTATTATTATCTTTTAGTGGTAAATGAATGCATGGCACATGAGCATTTGTCTAGGCTGGGGTTGGGGGGGCTCCGCCCCCGTACCTCCTGACCCATAAGTGCTGGAAAAAATAAATTGCTTTGATCACCATCAGTCACACGTAAGCCAATAAAATCTTCAAAAAATTGAAGTATCTGACAGCAAATGTTATGCTATTACTTTGGAGACTTCATAACTCTTTTCACTTTCATTTTTTTTTTACGCTTTCTTGTTTTACAGACCATTTAAAACATTTCAAATAAGTTACATGAAAATCGGCTGAATGTAGCCAGAATTGATAATTGCGTGATTTGCGCCCATAGACCAATGCAATGTTACAAGTATGAAATTTGGAGGTCTATTATTTCATATTTAGTATCTTTAAAAGCAATGTTCCACCACTTAAAATTAATAAATACGTTACTCCATAACATCTAGCAAAAATATATATATATACTACCTATACTATATATATATATACTACTAATATAATAAAGTATATATAATACTTTCATATAATATATCATATATAATATATATATTATACATATTAATATATATAGATATATAAGGTGACCCGAAGTCGAGCACCTACAGGTTTTCTAAAAAATATATTGTGCATTGCAATTATTTTACTGCTTTCAGATTGAATTATTACTTTGCTGAAGAAGAAACAAAGCTTAAAGGAAAGAGTTCAACTTCATGTTTTTCTTATGTTTGGTAGATCATGAATTCAACCGCAGCCACCCTGAGAGACAACCATTGTGCTATATCACGTTGTCGCCGTTTAATCAAACCGCCATCCAAGAAACTGGCTTCAGTTGTTGAATTCGTCAGAGATGTGTTGCGAAAAAAAAAATAGTGACAGACTGATGAAGAAGCATCCACTATGGTTTTGGCTAATGTTGTGAAAAGTCCTGTAAAATCAGTCAGAATGAATAAGCAGGAGGTAAAACATCAGCAAAATCAGCAAATCATCAGTGCATCGTGTTCTCATGAGTACAAATATCATTCTGTACCAAAGTACAAATCCTCCTGTGAAAAAAGCTCTGTATTGGTGATGACACAGCATAAGGGGGCGATAGAATTTTGTGATCGTATGAGCGCACATGTGGATTCGGTTCAATATTTTTCATTTGAATGACTAGGTGAACCGGCACAATATGAGCTATTGGTCAGATAACAATCCACGTTGAATTGAGGAGGGACACCATCAGCACAACCCGAGAATCAATGGTGTGGGATGGAATTTGGGAGGAGGAAATCATTGGCCCATACTTCAATGATAATATCACGCGTGAAATCTATTTAGAATTCCTGCAGACCTTGTCTGACTACCTTGAGGATATTCCCCTACGTCGACGACAGATCTTTTATCAGCAGGATGGAGCTTCGGAACATTTTTTACAACGATGCGTGCGTCACCGCTTGGACCAGACCTTTCCTAACAGATGGATTGGACGGAGAGGGCCTGTGGAGTGGCCACCCCGATCACTAGATCTTCCTTTGGGGTCATCTCAAATCTGATGTGTACCAGAATCGTCCACGCACCCTTGATGATTTAAGGAATGCAATAACTAAATGCCAAATGATCACCCATGAAACCCTCAGGAGTGTGAAAGACAGATTTGTGAAGAGAATAGATGCATGTTTTAATGCAGAGGGTGCTCACTTTGAGCATGTATTATCATTTAATATCATATTTCTTTTTCGAAAAACCATGGTACAGTAATATTATATATTATATATATATACATATATATATAATATATTTGTATAAAATTATATATATACATATATATATATATATATAATATATATATAATATATATATATATATATATATATTATATATATGTATATTTATTAATAATATATACTATATTATATATAATAATATATATTTATACTATATATATATATATATATCATATATATTATATCATATATATATATATATACTATTATGTTTTTTAACTATATTATTATATATATATAAGTATTATATATATATACACTGGTAAAGCTGTAATATTTCATCTGACCTTTGATATTCGATATATCGATAAATATCCGATATATCGATTATTGCGATATTATATATATATATAATATATAGTATAAATATACTATATATATATATATATAATATTATAATATCTATATAATATATATATATATAGTTATAGGTAAATCAAATGTCCCAAATGGTTTTGAGATTTGTAGAGTACGAAAATAGTTTGTTGCGAATAAATGTCCCAAAAGTTCTCTATTTTGGGATTCGTTTTTATTTTTTTTTTTTTTTGGCGGTATATCACTAACGAATACCCACGGGTAGTCCGCCCCGATGTCAGGAGTCGGGGGTCTCTCGGTCTAGGTGGACTACGGAGGGGACTAATCCCCCCTCCGCGGATGGGTCTCGGAACCCGCCTCTTTGTCTTTTGGGTGTCGCGGGCGGTTCCTTTCGACATCCCCTTCCGGGGTTGAAACGTCCCCTCCTCCGTCCCCATCGGGCTCGAGCCCCCTAAAAAGGGTAATACTCCAATTTAGGGGGCTCGTTGACGCACTGTGCCGTAAAAGTAAATATTATACTATAATATATATTATATATATATATATATATATATATATTATATATATATATTATATATATATTACATATACTATATATATATATATATATTATATATATATATATTTACTATATAAATAAATAAATAAAAATAAGGAAAAAATACTGATAAAACAGAAACTATACATTCTCATATATTTAATATTCTATGATATATATATATAGTATACTATATATATATTATATATATACTACTATATATAAATATATAGCTTACGGAAAAAGTTAAACCATTCCACAAACCTAGCAAACTCCATTCGATGTTTTGTTAAATGTTGCCAACTCAAAATGAAGGCACTAGATGTTAGTGGGTAAAAAAAAGTCAAAAATGACAATATTTGATGAAAAAAGCAAATAGGTCTTATAAATCCCATATTAAAGTTAAAATTCAAACTGACAGTTTTGTTAACCTGTAAATCTAAAAATTGATAAATCAGTAATAATATTGCGAAAACAGCGTAATTACTTGGAGCCAATGATTTACTATTAACATAAAATAAAAGCTTTCTCCTATTTTCGTAATTTCAATGTCTTTCTTACACTTTCATCCAAACTTTTTTACCTACTATTGCAACAAAACCTATAAAATCATTTACGTAATTTAATTTTTCTAAGCAGCTTTCACAACCTTTTAAACTATTTGAAAGCTAGAATTCTGCCACTCCAACAAGCACTTTTACCAAATAATATCTTTAAAAAATAGAACAAAAAACTATAATTATTATTGTTGTTCAGTTACTGAAAAACAAAATAAGTATGATATTTATATATAGATATTTTTAATTTGACAACGGTTCAAATTTGCTCAACAGAATATAGCATTGCCAACATACACTAGTTCATCCCAAAATAGGGCTCGATCGCATCTAAACATATATCGGATAAATCTAAATATCGAATGGTCAGCACGAATTTATTTCCATATAGCCATGAATATATATATACTATATTATAATATATCTATATATTATATATAGTATAATACTATATAGTATATATATAATATATTATATTATATATATACCCTATATATATATATATATATATTTATATATATACCTATTATGGTATATTCATTATATCCAACATAAGTGCCTCTAAAAACAGATTTTATAAAAATCACAGCACTAGACTCTAAAAAAAATAGTAGTGAAGGAATAAAAAAAAAAATTATTTTTGTCGGTCTCTTTAGGAAAAAAAGTACAAACCTCTCAAAGTTGTAAAAAACCATATAGGATTTGTTATTAAAAAAAATAACGAATTTTTTTTTTTTTGAAAATCACAGGAATATACTCTAAAAAAATAATAATGAAGAATAGTGAAACGAAAATCATCAGCTCTCTTTAGGAAAAAAAGTTACAGCCTCTGAAAAGTTTAAAATTTTCCCATAGACCTTCTTCTTATATAAAAAATTAGTGGGCTTCGTGCTCGTTTTAGGGGCCATCCTAGTCAGGTTATGATAAGATTGTTAATTCTACATAGATTTCTCTCTGTGATATACCTAACAAAACTTATCATAACCTGACTTAGAGGCGCCTGAAATGAGACCTAACCTGGATCGAGTCAATATGAAAAAGCTCTATGTGAATTTTAAACACTTTTGAGATGTGAAAACTTTTTTCCGGAAGAGAAGCGACATAAATTTTTTTTTATATTCTTATTATTTTTTTAGTGTATATGATGTAATTTTTTTTAAATTATCTATTAATAGCAGTTATTGGAAATAATTACAACATATATATATATATATATAATCTCAATAACATTTAGTATTTTAAATATTATTCATCTCACTCAAGCAGAAATTACAATTAAATTACGACATATTGCAAGTCCTGCTTCGTTAAGACTTACAAACATCAAATTACGATAACTTTTCACATTGCCAGATGGACTAGGCCAAGATTTACAATTTCCGGTTTCTTTAAGCATTATTAAAGTTCGTTTAATAGATGAATTAAAATATAAACTTTAATATATGAAATAAAAAAAAAAATAAATGAATTCAAAAATATATACTGTATTACAATTAAAAAAAAATTATCTTTCTGAATCAGCTTGTCACACTAAGAATTTAATAAAATTTTTGTTTTCCTATTAAAAAATGGATATAGTAATACTGTATTATATATATATATATATTATATGATATATATATTATATTGTGTGTAAATATATATAATATATAATTTAATATATATATATATATATTATATATAATATATAATATATATATTTATATATTATATATATATTGTGATGCAACTATGTGCGTATGATGTGCAACTATGTACGTATGTGTTTGTAGGCGTGTGTGCACACCTGTGAGCGAAATTGTTGAATTTTTAGATATAACAAACAAGACATTTTTACAAGGAAACTATCTCAATACAAGGTTACATCAAATGATAAACGAGTCATGACAATGTAAACTTGCAAACAATATGAATGTAATTTTTATATGTTTACATTAACCAATTCCGAAATTGGTTTGTTAAATATTTACATTAATTTCTATTTACACCATTGCTGAAAATTTTTTTACGTTTTGAGTTATAAAAGCCTACTTTGATGCAACTTTCTAAAAAGGACTTTAATACCCTAACGAAATTATGAAGGTATCCAAAAGTAATATATGTTACTGCTATTTACGAAAATAATATTAAGTAACTAAATACTAGTAACTTAACACTTACCTTTAAAAATTTGGTAGAAATGTTTATTAATTTAACAATAGTTAATTAAGGAACAATTTTTGAAAAGATTTGAACTCAAGAATTATATTTCACCCACTCCTCACAAAGTTTGAATGCAGACTGTTAATTTCTGCCGTATAGCTTTTTCTCGAAGTACAAAACTCAGGTAACTTTTGAGACTCACTTCATTCAGTTCAGGTTGGCTGTCAAACGGGCTTTTGGCTGGCTGTCAAACGGCTGGAATGGCTGGATAAATTCCAGAAAATATTATTGAAGTTCGGTTTTAGATATTTAGCAATACGAAAAGAATGTAATATTTTATGTTTGTATATATATATATATATATTATATTACATTAATATTGGCTGTAAAGCTGTGTTTGTATAGTTCTTGTTGCCATTCTGTAGTTTTAAGTATAGTTGCAAAGCTGTCTTTGTATAGCTTTTGGATAGCCGTTCTATTCAAAAGTTAATAATAAGGTTAGGATCAATAAGGAATAAAATATGATTTGTGTTCAAAAACAACAACAACAACAACAACAACAACAATATGGATATATTAAGAATCTCCTCTAAGAAAGTGTGATTGCGATCAAGAACTTAAAATTAATTATGTGGGGTTAAAAGTTAATATAATAGAAGTTCCCTTGGAATACATTACTAATAATAAATGTTGATCTATGATGGACATTGACACATAGTCGTTCACACATTTGGAAGCTAACCATCAGACAAACAGACAATAAACAGATATAATAAAACAATTACCTCATAACCTAAAAACGAAAGCAGCAGCGCAACTTGCAATCCAAGATCGGAGCAATGAGAGCTCTAAAGTACCTCAGAAGTTTAAGACCCCTCAGAAGTTCAAAGCCCTTTTAGAACTACAAAGCAAATCAGAAGTTCAAAGCACCTCAGAAGTCCAAAACACCTTAGAAGTCAAAAGCACCTCAAAAGTCAAAAGCACATCAGAAGTCCAAAGCACATCAAAAGTTCAAAGCACCTCAGAAGTCCAAAGTACCTTAGAAGTCCAGAGCACCTCAGAATTCAAAAGCACCAAAAAAGTCCAAAGCACATCAAAAGTCCAAAGCACCTCAGAAGTCCAAAGTACCTCAGAAGTCCAAAGCACCCGAAAAGTCCAAACAATTCAGAAGTCCAAAGCACCTGAGAAGTCCAAAGCACCTTAGAAGTCAAAAGCACCTCAAAAGTCAAAGACACCTCAGAAGTCCAAAGCACCTTAGAAGTCAAAAGAACCTCAAAAGTCAAAGACACCTCAAAAATCCAAAGCACATTAAGAATTAGTAAAAGCACCTCAAAAGTCAAAGGCACCTCATAAGTCCAAAGCACCTTAGAAATCAAAAGCACCTCAAAAGTTAAAAGTACCTCAGAAGTCCAAAACACATCAAAAATCCAAAGCCTTTAAATCATTACCGAAGTTGAATGGTAGTGAACCTGAAGACCTCGTCAGAGAAATCATAAATATTTTGATATTATATGAGAAGAATCAAAAGGGAAAAATTGCTATAAATAAGAAAAATAAAATAAAAATGTAATTTAATAACTACATTAAATTTATATATTCCCAAATATTTTAGCGAAAATTTATTAATAACAGCAGTGATAATAATAATAATAATAATCAAGATAGAAATAATTAAGCAATTTCTATGGAGATAATTATGGTAGACGGTAGAACAGAAAACATCTTATAATAATAATAATAATAATAATAATAATAATAATAATAAAAATAATAATAATAATAATAATAATACATATAATAATGACAATAATCACACCCACATCTAATAATAATAATAATAATAATAATAATAATAATAATAATAATAATAATAATAATAATAATAATAATAATAATAATAATAATAATAATAATAATAATAATAATAATTTCTTATTATCTTTTTTTAATGAGTAATAAAATAAAGGAAGAAGAAAAACAAAAATAACATCTGATTTATTATTATTATTATTATTATTATTATTATTATTATTATTATTATTATTATTATTATTATTATTATTATTATTATTATTATTATTATTATTATTATTATTTGAAAATATGTTCTTTGGTAGGAATTTTCATAAACTAATTTCAATTCCTACTCGTTGAATTAATGAATCTCAAACCTTATTGAATCATACCTGACAAATATGCCGAATTATGTTCTAAACTTTCCACTTTTGGACCATTTTTCAACTATGTTTCATTAGAAAATTTTTATAACAATTTAAATGCCGAAATTAAAATTAGAAAAGTTTCAAATATTGCTGTCGAAGTTTTGAAAAGAGAAATCATCTCGATAAAGGAGGGTATTTTGTCTTATACAGAATACCCTTCTTTGTTGAGGGTATTCTGTCTTATACAGCCAATTATGACATTAAACAGACATTTTCGGAATTTGTAAAGTCATTGGAGAATTTGATATCTGATCTTTTCCCTATTATTAGCAAACGGGTTAACCATCGGTCTGTTAAGAGTCCCTGGATAACTCCCAGGCTTCTGTCTTGTATAAGGAAAAAATATCCTTTGTTTAAACTTTATAGAAGGGAATTAATATCTTTTGAGTCTTTTAAAGTATATAGAAATTTACTTAACTGCACATTCAGACTTGCAAAGAGGATGTATTATAGAAATAAATTGAATCATCCGAAAAATGACTACTAGAACATATAGAGGTTATTAATGGTATTCTCAAGAAAGATAATAAATCATAAATTGACTTCTATGGTTGATGATGGTGAGAAGGTTTATGATAAAGTTAAAATACTGGACATCTTTAATGACTCTTTTAAACAAACTCCTGCCAACCTGAGAGCTCAAATACCGGATGTTCAAAATGCATTTCTTGAAAATATTCTTTTGTTTTTGTGCCAAGTATTCCTGGTGAAGTATTAGATATCATTAACAAATTGAAAGACAAAAATTTTCCACTCTCCACCACATCCACTCTCCCGGTAAGGATCTTGAAAATGGCAGCTGGATAACTGAGCGAGGTTCGTTCAGTTCTATGTAATGAATGTATTTACAGAAGAGTGTTTCCCGATGTTTTGAAGGTGGCTTGAGTGTACCTTTGTATAAATCTGAAAAACATGAGGAAGTGAAAAATCACAGATTCATATCGATTTTACCTTCGATAACTAAAATATTTGAAATGCTGATTTATTATAGGCTGACCGACTATTTTTTTTTTTTAATCATTGATTTGTTCCCAACAGTATTGGTTTGTGAGGGGAAGAGGAACACAGGTCGCAGCTCCCTCAACTCTGTGTGATGTTAATAACAATATAGCTCGAAAGGAGTATACAATTGCTGTATTTTTAGATTACTCAAAGGATTTTGATACCATTGACACAGGCTTCCTAATCCAAAAGTTAGAAAAATGTGGCGTTAGAGGCATTTGTCTCTCTTTTATCAAATGTTACTTCAGCAACAGAAAACAATATGCTCAAATTGTTAATTCCTGTTCCGGAGCTGGAAATGTAACAAAGGGGGTACCTCAGGGGTCTCCTTTCTTTATAATATATATTAATGATCTTGTTAAGGTCATCTCAAATGTCAAACTATCTTTATATGCAGACGACACTGTGGCGTACTTTTCAGGTACGGATATTTGCCACATTCAAAGCGTAATCAACGAAGACTTGCAAAAGATTTTCAAATGGACTTGTGCTAATAAGCTCTCTATGAATTCAGGAAAAACTAAGGCTAAGATCTTTTCATATTTTTCTATTGTTCGAGCAAACATTTACCTAGACGGCGCAGCAATCGAATTTGTCAAATCGATAAAATATTTAGGTCTAATTATCCAGCATAACCTGAAATTTGATGAATATATTCATTACTTGTGTAGCAGAATTCACAGGAATAGCTGTATTATATATGCTTTGAAAAATGTATTTCAGAACCAATGATAACTTTATATTATTCGATTATTTACCCTTTTCTCAACTTGCATATATTGGCTTGGGGAGGATCTACAGAAAGTTTATTAAGACCCATATTTGTTGCCCAAAATAACGCCCTACGAAATGTTTGCACTCGTTATGATTTACACACTGCTGATCTCTACTTTGCATGTAATATATTACCACTTAAGGATCTATACAAGTTTAAACTCGGAGTATTTATGCATAGGAATCTTCTCAATGATGATGTGCTTTCGGAATATTTGAATAACCTAAATTGAACTCATAACTACAGTACCAGAAATCTCAGTTCTTCAGAACATAAACTAATAAAAGTTTTTGCATTAATAAGGGCATCTTATTCTGGGAATCGTTACCTCGAAACTTAAGGGAAATTACAAATAAACCCAGATTCAAAAGACAGTTAAGACAATTTATAACTTCTTAAATAAAATCAATAGACGAATTTTGGTTGAAAGATATTCGTCTCCAAAACGAAACATTCTAATGTAATATTTATCTTGATTGTAAATGAATTTGTAAAGCTTCTGCTTTTGTATTCACATTCAATAAATGGTAAATGGTATTATTATTATTATTATTATTATTATTATTATTATTATTATTATTATTATTATTATTTATAATATTATTATTATTATTATTATTATTATTATTATTATTATTATTATTATTATTATTATTATTATTATTATTATTATTATTATTATTATTATTATTATTATTATTATTATTATATTTAAGAAATGGGTATTTATGATATTGAAGAAATCTTCTACGGAATAAAAAATATAAAAATCTATAGTAAATAATTCTGTAGATAAGCCTAGGAAAAGATGAAATTTACAGAATAATATTTTTTAAGGAAATAATCACGCATTTATAAAGAAAGGAAGGAGTAATCTACAGAAGAAAAGATTCTGAAGAAAATATTATGGAGTTTTGAAGAGAAAAAAAGGTATAATCTACAGAATAAATATTATTTAAATTTTTTTTTTTGGGGGGGGGAATATGCGTGTAAAGGAAGTTTTAATCGGCACAATAAAAAGTTCTGTAGAAATAATTATGTAAATTTGTATAGAGGATGCTACAATCTACAGAATATAAATTCTGTAAAACTATAATTCTGATTAATGTGCAAAAATGAGATATAATATATTAGAGTAAAAAAAGTTCTGTAGAAAAGATTCTGTAGTATGAATAGAAAAAGGTATACTTTACAGAATAAAAAAATTCTGTAAAAATAAATGTGCAAAGAAGGAGATATAATCTACAGAATAAAAAAGTTATGTAGAAAAGATTCTGTAGTATGAATAGAAAAAAGTATACTTTACAGAATAAAAAAATTATGTAAATATAAAGGAGGATTTGTGTTTAAGACAGAATGATGAACATCAATAAAAAAGTTCTCAAAATATATCTATCTCTTGCATTAGAGGAGTTACACCCCTATAGAATGAAAATTCTTTTGTGAAGATATAATTTCTGATATATGACACAGAAGAAGAAGCATCATCTACAGAATAAAATGTTCTGTATATTGTTTTTATTTTATTTAAGATTGGCACTCTCGGGCGTGCCGCTATTCCAGGAGGGAGAATTGCTCAGGTAATTAACTACCTAGGATCAGAAGAGGGGTCAAACAACTACCTCTTGCCTTGTGACTCTGTCGCCCAACCGATTGCGCCAAGATAGCGGTGAAATAAAAATTTATACATTTAGGTCGTAGAGCAAGATATAATATTCTGTAGAAATATAATTCTGTGGATTTGTCATAGAGGAGGTTAGGACCTACAGAAGAAAAAAAAAAATCTGTAGAAAATAATTTTGTGGATTTACATAAAGGAGGTTAGAACCTGCAGAATGAAAAATTCTGTAGAAATAAAATTCTGTGGATTTACATAGAGGAGGTTTAGAACTGCAGAAAAAAAAAAAATTGTGGTAGATAATAATTTGTAGGTTTACATAAAGGAGGTTAAGAACCTGCATAATAAAAAAAATGTGTAGAAATAATTTGGGGATTTACATAAAAGGAGGTTAGAACCTGCAGAATAATAAAATCTGTAGAAATAATTCTGTTGATTTACATAGAGGAGGTTTAGAGCCTGCAGAATAAAAATTGTGTAGAAATAATTCTGTTGATTTGCGTAGAGGAGGTTGAACCTGCAGAATAAAGAAAAATTCTGCAGAAATATTCTGATTTACGATCAGGGTTTTCGCCAAAGTGGTCGATACCAAGACCCCTGATGATCGATAAAGAGTTCTTAAGGGATCGATTCATACTCGAAGGGTCGAAAGGGGATCGTAGAATACGCATAGAGGATCATTAAACTATCTAGGAAAAAATAGAATAATTCCCAACAGTTTCGAAATATACTATATATATATATTATATATATATATATATTATTATATATATATATATATATATATATATTATATATAGTATATATTATATATATAGTAATATATATATATATATATATATATATATATTATATATACTATATATATATATATCAAATTTTTCACCCAAATATCAATAATCTTACTGCTTCTCTTCAGACACATCCATCCCATTAATATAAACTATTTTAATAAAAAGGTATGTTAACATATTTTAAAGGTATTCAGTAGTAGTCGCAAGATGACAATCAGAGGGTTTTTTTTTCATTAGATATGATTTACGTTATATTTTTAAAGATGTTTGTGTATCTCACATATTATGATACGTACGGTTTGAGAACTAGGCAAATTACAATATATCATAATTTTGCTATCATTTTTTAAGATTATATAAACAGTGGAAAATAATTACTTTTTCTGTCAATGTTATTAAGTAGCTTTTATATGAAGATTGGGAAAATAATTTTTCATTGGTTATTATATAGGTCTCCTTATTGCTTAACATCAGAAATGCAAAAAATGACTCGATATGGTTTTTGTTAAATACTTGACTTAAGGGTCGATAAAAAGGCAAATCTCCTATGACGGGGTCGACGGGATAAAAAGTTTGGCGACCCCTGATATAGATAGATGAGGTTACAGTTCAGAAAAAAAAAATTCTGTAGAAACGAGTTCGTGGCATGTTACATAGAGAAGTTGGAACTTACAGAAAAAAATATTCGTAGAAATCATTTAGTAGATTTTTTGGCATTGAGGGTGGTTAGAACCTATAGAATAAAAAGTTGTAGAAATATTTATGGTAGATGTGATATTGCATAGAGGAGGTTAGAACCTGCGAATAAAAATTCTGCAGAAATAATTTTGTGGATTTACATCGGGAGGTTAGAACGTACAGAATAAAAATTTGCAGAAATAATTATGTAGATTCTTGCATAGGGGAGGTTTAGAACTGCAGAATAAAAAAATTATTAAAGAATACATTCTAACCTATGTGCACAGAAGGAGACATATCTACAGAATTAAAAGTTCTGCATATACCTGTAGAATAATTTGTAATATTCTGTACAGAATAATTTTGCAGAAAATAGAGGTAGCCAATCCACAAAATCAAATCGTTCATTCAGCAGCGTTTGAAGACGCCAAAACGCTGCGTTTAAATGCTAGTATATGAATGGTCTAAAACCAATTTAATTAGTATTTACTAAAATACAAAAATATTAGATTAAACTGATCAGTTTTAATATATTATTATTATTATTATTATATTATTGATTATTATTATTATATTTTATTATTATTATTAGTTATTATTATTATTTATTATTTTATTATATTATTATTATTATTATTATGACTTATTATTATTTTTCATGAAAATAACTTTTTAATAATAATTTTTAATGCGACAATAAATGGCATGACATGAACTTTTGCCGTTGTACCACTGACCAGTAAGTGCTAGAAAAAAATAAATGTTGCTTCAATATCTTAGCCGGACTTGTTAATCCTAGCGCCCACGCCATTTAAAAAAAAATCCGTTATAATCGACTGTCAAAATTATTTTTGCCAAATTTGATTTAAAGAAAAAAAAGTTAATAAAACATTCCGGGACCCCACGATACAATGCATGGCACCAAAAACATCTGTCTCCCGTACCCCCGATTGGGAGTGGTGGTAAAATAATGTTAAATTTACTGTCAACACCATAATAAGCTTTTAAAAAAGTTTTAAATAATGAATTATGTGACACTATGATTAACTTTTTACGTTGTAAATAAAATTTGAGACTTCATAACTTTTTTCAGGCTCATTTCCCGAAGTGTTTTCTAATGTTTTTCTTTCAATTTCCAAAGTTCATTTTAAAGCATTTCATGGTGAGTTTCATGAAAATCGGCAAATAAGTGTCATTGAAATCGTATGAGGTGATGGGATTTTAATAACTGAACCATCAGCTTATATAAACCCCTTCCCCCCCAAAAAAAAAGAAAACAAAAACAAAAAAACAAGCATCTGCAATATGAAGATTTAGAAGACTTTATGCTTTTCAGCCTAATTTTCTGAACTTTTTATTTTTTTTGCGTGTTTCCTTCCTTACAAGCTCATTTCAGGCATTTCCTATAAGTTTCATGAAATCGTTCTTGTGCTATTTTGAATAATCCTCCATTTGATAATTAATTACTGTTAATTATAAATATGAAGATTTGAAGACCTTTTAATTTCATATTTAGCAAGCCAAATGGTCGACACGAATCAAAAAATTTCCGTACTTCCGCCGCAGGCGTTAGGTTAGGTTAGTTGTTAGGTTAGGTTAGGATAGTTTAGGCTAAAGTTTGTCATGCTAGTTCAAGTGTTCAGTTAGATTTAGGTCAGGATAGATCAGGTTAGGTTAGGTATACCGTTAGGTTTAGGTCTAAGTTAGTTTAGTCAGGCTAAGTTCAAGTTTTTGTTAGGTTTTAGATTAAGTTAGATATGTTTCAGTTTTAGGATAGTTTAAGTTAGGTTAGCTCAGCTTTGATAGGTTAGGCACGTTAGGTTAGTTTAGTTAGGTTAGGGTTAGTTTAAGTAGGTTAGGTTAGGTTAAGTTATTAAGTTAGGTTGGTTAGGTTAGTGTTAGGTTTAGGTTAGGTTAGGTCAAGTTTAGGTTTGGTTTAGTTTGGGTTAAGGTTAGGTAGCTAGGCTAAGTTTTGTTGGCATTCGTTACTAGAAACTCTAAAAAAACAGATTTTGCGTTTTTCCCAATGTCAACCATTTGACCTGTCGATCAATTTCCCTGTCGATCAATTTGGTACTGCTTCAATAACCCCTAGTCTTATAAAAGAAATAATTTCTCATTTTAATTTAAAATAATATAGATGCGGATACTTTAAAGCTATTAATAATTTTAATTCTAAAATTTGAAAGTTTCTTAAACATAATATAAAGATTTTTTATGTACAATCTATTTTTATATTAAAAGATAAAAAAATAATATATAAACAATAAATAAACAAATAAATTTTAACAAAAACGTAAATCCGGTTTAAAATTGAAAAAGTGTTGGAGGATTTAATTTTATCCCTTTAAAAAAAAGAAAAAGCTCCATTGAAAGGATACGCCCTGTATATATATTATCCCATTAATATATATATAATTATATATATATATATATAATATAATATATATATATATATTATATATAATATATATATATATATATATAATATAATATATATATATATATATATATATATCTATATATATATATATATTATAATATCAGTGGCGACTCCAGTAACTTTTTACTGCTCGTGCTCTCTCTCTCTCTCTCTATAATAATATATATATATATATATATATATATAATATATATTAATATATATATATATATATTATAATATATATATATATATATATATATATTATTATATAATAATATAATATATATATATATAAATATTATATATATATATTATACTATATAAATAAATACTTGAGTTACTCCCATTAAAACATTTTCTTTATTAATATTTTTCTATTGTTGATTCCACGATTAACTTTAATAATATTTCAAGTTACCTTTTTTCTTCTATTGTTTAAATATTTTAGTAATATTTTATTATTTATTTTTTTATTAAAATATTTTTTTTTTAAAATATTTTTATGTAATAGTCTTAAAAATATCCATTATACAACATGCATTTATAACAATTTTATCTATAAATTCCACAGATACGATATCCGCCAAATTGCTTGGCAAGCGGATTAAGTGCATTTTTAATGTGTTAAAAGCATTATTTGATAGGGGCTATTCTTCCCTTTTTCGTTTGAATTTTGCATAATCTTTTGTATTTATTATGTAATAATTTCATTTTTTGACCAACTTTCGCAAAAAAGAGAAAATTTTATCGTAAAATTATGAAATTTGAAAAAAAATAGATCGTTTCTAAATGTCAAATCGTGCTGAGGCACGAGTAGCACCGAGTAGCAACGAGATGAGAGTCGCCTTTACTGATATATATATATATATATTAATATATATATATATATATATATATATTATATAATATATATATATATATTATATAATATATTTATATATATATATAATTATTATATTAATATATATATAATAATATATATATATAAATAATATATATATATATTAGGTAAAATTAACTTAACGCCCACACACGGGAGGTCGGATCAAACAAAAAATTTTCACAGGTAGCCTCTATGATACAAATAGATGTTCTAGTTTTAAAAAAAAAATTCAAACAAAAAAAAAAAAAAAAAAAAAAAAAAAAAAAAAACAATCTATCTCAAAAACTGCAATAGCTCAGCGAAAAAGGAATACATTTTTGGAATCCTGGTAAAAAATTTTAGTAAGGAAAATGTAATTAAAGAATACCCCATGGGTATACCGACTGATGGCAGGGGTCGGGGTCTCTCGCCTTCCGGGAACTACGGGGTAGGACTTTTCCCCCTCCGGGAGGGTCTCCGGAACCCCCGCTCTTTGTATTTGGGTGTGACGCGGGGGTTCCTCCGCCCCTCCCCTACGGGTATGGAAAACGTCGCCCCCTGTGTTCCCCGTCCGGCTCGAGCCCCCTACATGCCGTGTAATACCTTTACAATATTATATAATATAATTTCGCCCTAGAACAGGTAAAAAAAAAAAAAAAAAAAAAAAAAAAAAAAAAAAAAAAAATCAGTTCGCTCTAGAAAATCTATTTATGTATCATAGATGCTACTGTGAAAAAAAATTTTTTGATCCGAGCTCCCGTTCCGTGTGGGCCTTAAGTAATATATATAATTAAATACTTGAGTTTCTCCATTAAATTATGTTTTCTTTCATATTATTTCTTCAATGTGCGGATTCTATATTTCAGCTTCTTTTTCTTTCTATTGTTTGATTTTATTTGTTAATGTTTTTATATTTATTTTTTTATAAAATGGTTTGTGCTGTAATTTTTTATGTTAAGTATTTATAAACATATATAAATTATAAAACACCTAATTTACAAATAATTATACTATAAATTCACAGATACGATATCCGCCAATTATTCCTTTGGGCACGGATTAGTGCTATTTTAATGTGTTAAAAGCGTAATTTTTTATTGCGGCTATTCTTCCCTTTTTCGTTTAATTTTTGCATAATCTTTATATTTATTATGTAATAATTCCATTTATTTGACCAACTTTCGCAAAAAAGTAAGAGTTAACATTATGAAATTTGCAAAAAATAGATCGTACTTATCAGTCAATCGTCGCTCCAGACGTAGAGCGCATGGGAGTCCCTCTGATATATATAATATCATCTATATATATATAT
>JABUQX010096238.1:52500-64436 GCA_015478945.1 Trachelipus rathkii
CTTTCCCAATCTTTGTTTCAATGTAAAATTTGATCCACACATCCTCTAACCACTTCCTAAAACGCACCTTGTTCTTCATCCCCAATCAGTCCTTCGTCCTACGACGCACTCTTTCGAACAAAATACCAGAATATATCTTCCATACAACACAAAAAAATCAAGATTCCTTATAATACCTACAGTTACCTTATCCACTACCCTTATATAAGAGTGCTATTATTGCTCCTCCATTCCCTCGAAACTATACCCTCCCATAAACGCTTTGTTACAACAACTTTCAAAATCCAATCAGTCACCATCTCGCCTTCGTTCTTTATTGGATTGACCGACAAAATTTTTATTCTTTCCTTCCTCATAATTTCTGAAGAATGGGTTCCCAGAATTTATAATTGACTCAACTTTTCGAAAATTACTTTCAGCAAAATTTAAAGCCAAATCTCAGGCTAAATTAACAGCTCCAAAGGATATTTTGTAAATGAGGTTGCCTTTTCTGGGGAAAATCAGATACGAAACTCGACGTAAAATTGACGTGGTTTTAAAAAATAAAGTTAACAGTTTAAATTTTAGATTTAGATTTTTTCGAGGTGAAAATAAATTTGGAAAATATTTTAAATTTAAAGACCCTAAACTCCCTTCACCTTTATGCTCAACAGTAATATATCATTACAAGTGCGGTGACTGCAATGCCACCTACATAGGAAAGACAATACGAAGCCTTTCCATATGTATTGATGAGCATAAAGGTATTTCATTTAGAACTCTAGACCATTTACATCATCCCCCCTATTCAGCTATAAATGCTCATTCTCTTCAGGAAAACAACCATATACAGGATACGAATTTTAGAATGTCCCAAACTGAGGAACCCGATCTTCAGTGTTAGAATCCTTGTATAATTTGGCCTCCAAACCGACCTTAAATGAAATCTAAGTTTAACAGTCATTTAAATACCGAAGTGAGGTTTTTGTTTAAATCATGACTCTTAACACATATTATGTAATCATTAATTTATCTCTATGGTTTATTTTTCAAACTTTATTATTTTTTAGCTTTTAAATTAATTTTAACCAATATTTTGTTTAAAATTTTATCATTATATTGTAAGTCTTGAAAATGGGAAGAAGGATTCTTAACCCGAAACTAGTCGGCTAATAAATAATTTAAAATGTTCAAATTCGTTTTGGTTATACTCGCTTATATATATATTCTATATATATATATATGATATAATATATATATATATATATATTATATATATATATACTATATATATAATATATATATATATCTATATAAATATATATATATTATATATATATATATATTATTATATTATTATATATATTATAATATATATTATATATTATATAATCTATAATATATAATATAATATAATATATATATATATTATATATATATAGTAATAATAAATATATATATACTAACTCTCAAAATTAAAACGGCAGCCACTATCTCATATGACGTTAACAGGTTGCAGAAAGGACCAGAACGCTGTGTAAACTTAATTATCGGCAAATAATAACATCGCATTAGGGAACAGTATACAAGCACTGGTTAATAATGTTGTGGCTTGTAATAGGGTCGCCAATGGCTTTAGCTTAGTAAATGACAAAACTCCAGCTTTAGAAATTGGGGAAGGTTATGGTTGGGATGTTGAGTACGTGGTCCATTCAGATGTGAATTTATCCGCTACAACCATGGAAAGGATTGCGCGTCGACTAACACGTGATGAGTGCGTACAGATTACCACCCTCCGTGCAGAGGGGTAAGGGTACCGTAAACTCGGTCAACGGTTTGGTGAAGCTCACACAACCACTACACGGGTCGTGCAGCTGAACCAAGACATCCTTGAGCACGCAAGGTGGCGGGCCAGGGCAGGCCACTTACCACGACTGGCGTTGAAAACCGTTTTATGTGTATGCGTGCCGTAAGAGACCAACACACAACAACAAAACACATTCAAATATAGCTGCAGGAGGTGCATGGAACCAGTGTGAATGATAATGCAATACGTCTACGCCTCGCGGAACATAATTTGCGAACACGGAAGGTGGCTATAGGACCACGGCACACCAGAGAGCATCGACAGACGCAACTAGCATATGCTCGGGAACACCTACATTGGACAGTCGGCAATTGGAAAAGTGTGCTGCTGTTTACGGATGAGTCCAGAGTCAGTCTCTACACCCCCGATAGGTGATCCAGAGTCTATCGACGACCTACTGAGAGGTACGAGGAATGTAATATGCAGGTGGTATTGCCAGTTGGAGGGGGGATCTCTCATGGTCTGGGGAGGCATATCTTTAACGGGTCGTACAGAGTTGCACATCCTAGATGGCGGTTCACTAACATCGCAATCATCTTTGACCCGTATGTCGTACCATATGCCCGCTACATTGGTGACGAACACGTCCTAATGCATGACAACGCAAGACCCCACAGTGTCAGATTTGTCACCGAATACGTAACGACGGTCCAAATCAAGACATTGGATTGGTCAGAATACAAACCCAATCTAAACCCCATTGAACATGTATGGGACATGTTTGCAACAGCTGCAACCACCGCCAGGAACCTTCCAATCGCTGCGGCAGGCTGTGTGGCGCGTATGGGATCAAATATCCGTGGAGGACATTCAGCACCTCATTGAGAGCATGATGCCACGACGGTGCCAAGCCGTCCTGCCGTGCCAGTGATGACATAACGCGTTATTGAGTAACACCATCCACATAGAACCTTCCCAGGGATAACCGTCCCACCGTTGGAGAAAATGCAGTCAAGCCACATACAGGACCCATTCGCATGCCCACAGGAAATTTCTAGGGTCCCTCGACAATCTTATCATTGTATAATTCGTCCATGATGCTATGTTATTGGCCGTAATAGTTACAGGAACCACTTTGCTTTCTGATAACCTCCTATAAACGTCATATGGGAATTAGTGCGGTAATTTTGACACAGTGTATACTACGCTATACTATTATATATTATATATATATTATTATTACTATTATTATATTAATACTATATATATATATATATACTCATATATATATAATATTATATATTATCTATTATATATATTATATATATTATATATATATATATTATATATATAGTATATTATTATATATATTATATATATATATTATATATATATACTATATATATATATTTATAACTATATTATATATATATATATTATATATAGTATAAGTATAATTAGTATATATATATATACTAATATATATATATATATATAATATATATATATAATATATTTATATTTATATATATATAAGGAGAGGCAGGAGATAAGGAAGAACTGTACTAACTTTATAGGGGTAATTACGTTTATCTGAGTGTTGCGGGAGATATATGGTGGTGATTTTGGTCAAGCAGAGTGAGTCGAAGTGACGTGAAGGACTGATTGGTGCAGGAAGGTACTTATGTCTCCTCTGGTTATTCAATTTGTATATGTACTGGGGTTATACGAAAGAACTAGAGGTGGGGGGGCAGGAGATGGTGTTTGAATGATGGATGAATGGACAGAGATTGGAGGGTGCGCTACTATTGTTATATGATGCGGATGATTTTCGGTTTTGTGTGGTAAATTGAAGAGTATTTTGAGAGTTTGGTAAAGGAGCATTTTTGCAATGAGTGTTTAAATAGGAGCTGCGTTTTGAAGTCACGTAGAGTAACGAGTAAGGTATGGTTTGTGATGGGGACAGTCCTCGTACTGAAGTTTGTTAGATGGTGAGCCAGCTGGCACACAGTGTCTGATTTAATAAACTTTAGGATATAACTGCTTGGATGAAAGGGGAAACGGATGATGCAGAGTGTACATAGGAAAGTTGTGAATGGCAAGGAACGTTGGCTCGTGCAATTTAAATTCGTTTGGTGGATATGAACAGGACTACATACTTGAGTGCGCAACGGGTTTACTGGGGTACTGGTTACCTGTGTTCATGTTAGTAGTAGATTATGGTCTGGAATAAGAGGTATACGTCTAATTCTTTCAACGTGTGTTCCAGATGACCATCTTAGGGGCGTGTTAGGGTGTTGAAGAAACTTGATAAATATTGAACTGACGCTATTCAGAGTTGTGTGGTGTTGCACTGAAAGTGGTAAATGAGCAGAATATGAAAGTACGCTGAGATGGTTTGGTCATGCAAAAAGGATGGATAATAGTCGGTTGGTTAAGGGGATGTTTAGTGTTTAGTGTGTTGGGAATCGACCGACTGGGAGATCGAAGAAAAGTGGATCGAGTCAGTATAAGACAATGCCTGGAGGAGAGAAATGATGAGTTTGGCAAAGACGAGAAAAAAAGTGCATAATAGGAGTGAATGGGCGGGGTTTTGTGAAGGGGGTATGGTTGTGAACCACCTGGGCCAAGGGATGAACCCACCTGATGACGAGATCCATAGTGAGGGTCCGTCTAAGGTGGATTTTCTTCTACTACTTTTCTGTTTCCGGTGCATGTCGCGCACCTTACCTCCAGGTTTGGGGAAAGCAGGTGGATGATATAATATCTATATAATATATATATATTATCATATATTATATATATAATATACTACTATATATACATATATATTATATATATACTAAATATATATATATATCAATATAATTATATATATATATATATATATACTACTATATATATATACAAAGGTAGGCATCGTTACTCAAAAAAGTAATTCCGTTACCGTTACTTGTAAAAAGTAATTTTCCGTTATCGTTATTCCGTTTCTTTCAAATTAAATTATAAAAGTAACGAAGGTTCTATTGCTCCGTTACTTTTAACTTTTGACTACGACATTAATTACCGTATCTTTGGTAATTTATGAGTTTGTGTATATTAAATTTTCAACATTAATATTACCAAAAAAAATTTTACTCAATTTTTTTTATAATTATTACATAAAAAATTAATAATTATACATAAATTAAAAACAGGTAAATATTTGTTTGCATATTAATTTCTGGCAGTCCTTTATGAGGTTTCATTTTCAGTGTCTTAAGTAGGGCTGTCCAAGCACCGGAATTTTGCGCACAGCTCCGCACCGCACCGCACCGCACCGCACCGCACCGCACCTGGTGCGTCGGCCAACCTTAGTCTCAAGCATTCTGTTGGTTACCCTGTTATTTAAGTAAATATATACACTAATTATGATAAACATAAACAACAACATTGCTTGAAAAATACGCACTTCTTATTTAATTATTTATTACTATTTTTTATTTATTAATTTATTTGCTTCAATTTTTCCGTTTAGTTAAATTTATAAATATGAAAAATAGAATTTAAGCACTTTTAAGATACAGTGATTTAGAAAGTAATTTATTACAGTTTTATTTTTGAAAATAATTTAAAGTTTTCCGATAATAATTTTGTGATACTTGATTTTTCATATATCAAACAAGCACAAATTTGAGTCTCTCCTTTCAAAGCTATTGCTTGAAAGTAGAAGTAAGTAAGTAAGAAAGTGAGCTATTCTCTCCTTGGGCTTGGCTCCGTCCTGCTCGGACGTTATTGAGTACACCCCCTCCTAGATTAGGGCTCTGCCTGTGAGCGGTGGTGTTTATTTTCTGAATAAATAAAAAGAAAAAACAAAGCACACAATAGCATCCTTTGGTGCAAAATGCAAAAGAAATTTCAGCGTATATATTATATTACAGTATATATTATTATAATAGTATACTATATTATATATATATATTATTTTATATATATATATATATATATATATATATATATTATATATTATATATATTATATATATATATACTATATCTATATAATATATATATAAAATATAACTATATATATTTATATATTATATATTATATTATATATTATTATTATATATATAATATTATATTATATATATTATATGATATATATATATATTATATTTTATATATATATATACTATAACTACTATTTAATGTTTCTATATATAAACTATATATAGTATATACTATATATATACTTATCATCTATATATATATAGTATATATATATATATATATATATATTATATATATATATATACTAATTAGTTTACTACTATACTATTATTATCTATATATATCTATATATACTATATATGATTTATTATATATATTAATATTATTATATATATATATTATATATCTATTTATACTTATATTATATATATATATAACTATAATATTATATAACCTATATATATATATATATATACTATATATACATATATATATATATAATATAATATATATATATATATATATATACTATATATATATATATATATATATTATATATATACTTATATATATATACTACTTTATAATATAATTCATATATATATATCTATATATATACTATATAATATATATATAATATATATATAACTTATATACTATATATATATATATATCTTTATATTATAATAATATATATATAATATAGTATATATATATACTATATATATATCGATATATACATATATGATTACTATACTATATTATATTATATATATATTTAGTATATATATAGTATATATATACTATAATATTATATACTATATAGTATATATATTATATATATATATATACTATATATATATATATATATATATATATATATTTATATTGATTTATATATATATATATATATATATATATACTATTATATATAATCATATATATATATTATTATTATAAATATATATATATATATATAATATATATATATATATATATAAATATATATATATATATATATATATATAATATAACTCAGGGTGATTCAACTAATAGAGCTGCAACTGGACGGGGAGATTTCCCACACGAAATGTAGCAAAAATGATTCTATGCATATACATCTTTAAACGTTAGGATTAGGAGATACAACGGTTTGAAAGTACGGGCCGAAAGGTACCAGATTTGGCCTTCATACGCACATTTTCACGAATGGCCTACGTTTGTGAGTGAAAGGACTCTAGATGGAAGTGTTTGATGTATAGAAATGGTTTTACACACCTGGAGAGTCGGTTTATGGTTTAATAGATATGTGCACTGTACAGGTTGCCCAGCTTGAGTGCGATCACCTCGGAGAGCTTTGTTTTCATTTTGTGGCCCCAACCGTACTGTTGTGAAGCTAAGGCATAACTGAGACCACAATATTCCAGTGTAATATTGCTCACATTACAAAGTAATATAATAATAACTAATTAATAATAATACTAATAATAAGTAATATAATAATAATAATAATAATAATAATAATAATAATAATATAATAATAATAATAATAATAATCATATTAAATAATAATAATATAATAATATAATAATCAATAATAATATAATAAATAATAATAATAATATACATAATCATATAATAATAATAATAATAATAATAATGTATACTAAATATAATAATAATAATACGTTTACATTTACTATTAGATTACTACTACTGTCTACTTTATCATAATTTTATTACTAGGATATTGTTGTATTCATAATGCTAATGAATAAGTCATAGAATAAACTATGGTTGAATCCATACATTAAACACTCTGTAATCTCAGACATAACACGCGCATGACATTCCAGTCGTGCGCTGGCCCCGCTGAACGCTAACTCGAGATCACAGCGCATACATGTTATTGAACACTCTAGGTTACATGTGAGTGCAAGTAAGCGTAGAAGTCTGTCCTCGTATTTCTCCGTGACTATGGGTTTTCGTTTCAACGAAAAGCGGAATGAATATTTACGCATGGTAAGGCTAACGGCAACGCTAGGTTTTGCCGCATCGATTGTATCGGATACATACCGCAATCGAAGACAGCCAGTTCATGACAACCGTTCACTAGTACTTTATCGACGCTTGTGCGTGACCGGCGATTTCAACCCTGTTAAACCTCCCGCCAATCGAGACTGCAATGTGTGGTGCGTAAACTGGCAACAGAAGAACGTATTCTGCGCGAGGTTGCAAGAGACCCCGCAGTCAGCACGAGATGTGCGGCCACCACACGCGTGTGTCACAAAGCACTGTGTGGAGGACTTTATATGATAATGACCTGTCTCCATACCATCTACAGCGGGTGCAGTGTCTATCACCTACCGATTTTCAACCTCGCTTTGCCTTTTGTCAATGGTTCCAGCAGCGTTCCATAGATAATGAGTTTATCTCGCAAATACTCTTCACAGATGAGGCTACCTTCGGTACAGATGGTATTACAAATTTTCATAACACCCACCTATGGTCTGCGGTGAATCCACATGGAGCTGTGCAATCAAGGCATCAGAGTCAGTTTCGCATCAATTTATGGGCAGGAATCCTTAAGGAGCATCTTATCGGTCCATATGTCCTTCCTTCTCGCCTGAATAGCCAAAACTATCTGCGGTTTCTAAAGAATACCTTGCCCCATCTCCTCGAAGATATCCGTTACGCGTACGGCAAACCATGTGGATAATGCATGATAGAGCTCCGGCCCACTTTAGCATGCCTGTTCGCAGGTATTTAAACGAGTAGCATTCAGACAGATGGATGGTAGAGGAGCTCTGTATCATGGCAGCAACGCTCGCCTTGGACCTCAACCCAACTAGACTTTCACCCAGGCCCGGACTGGCTCCTTTGGGGGCCCTCGGCTAAAGATTGAAAAGGGGCCCCTTATCGGGGGAATTTAGCAGGGAATCAGATATTACGAGATAATATAGATGTTTGGAAAATTATTCTTACCATGCTTAAAATCACATTTACGCTATTTTGTCACTTGGGGCAACTAGTTGAGGAAAGTACGCTATTTTGATGTAGTTTTACTTCAAATACAATATTTATATAATTTTAATAATGGTACCTAAACTAGTTCCTGCTAGAAAAAATAAGTATACTAATTAATTACGAGTGGTCTATTACTTAAAATGAGATTGAGTAATATTTTTAGCTTTAGGCAACCAAAATCCACTGTTGAAGCCATAATAGTCTAAATCCTACTGTAATACCTCAGTAAATATTAAAAAAGGGACACAAGTCACATCGGTAATAAAAACCAAGCATATTGTGAAAAGAAAACAATGTCCTCTTTAAATTGTGATTTAATTGTCACAAATTGTAGAATATATTGTTATAACATAAAGAAAAATTGCTCTACAATACCTTGGTACAGAGTACAGACACAGCAATATAAGAAAGGCTCTATGTGTAGTGAAAGGTTGCTTTCTAACTAACAGCTTTTTGCCACGTTTCTTCACTACTTCCTGCTATTTCAGCTATATAACATCTTATCCAAGTCTATAAAACAAGTTCTTTCCTACACTTCTGAAAGAGATTAGCCAAGGTCACGTGGCTTAAAGTATGATCTAAGTCGATTCTTACTATTTTTAGTTGTAGAAAATCCCTTCTCACGGGAGACTTGCGTACAAGGTATGGGTAGTACAAAACTTGTAAGCTACTTATAGGTTGGTAAACAATCCATTGTGAGAGTTCAAAAATAACAAAAAAGGCGCATGATAACACGAAACATTGTTCTATTGTCCAGAGCAGCACAATAAAGGTTTCGTCTTCAATTCAGTATTCTACATCGCCAACATTCACAGATTTCTTCACTCTATTTACCGATTGGGTCCTTGTTTCTTTTAACTGTAAGTTCTTTTCAGCCACTGTCAAACTTTCATACTAATGCTTCAACGTTTCAGTCTATTCAACTAACCGAGCTTCCTTCAATTTACAAAGTTAGAAATATTACAACAGGGATTTCCCGTAGGAAACCTATAAACTCATTTACGATTTTATTAATTTCTTTTGGGTCTACACGACATCTTCTAAAATTTCCCTTTCTTTGGACCTAAATCTTCTTCCGATACTTGTCCTGGCACATCTCAACCTGAACCAGACGCAATTATAGTTTTGAGGCCAGTTGGAGATCTACAGGAGCTTCCGACTCTATTGTTTTCACGCAGCGCATCAACCTTTTTCTTTGAAAGTCTTTTTCCGTGGAATCTATTCTACTTCTACATCAATACTGTTATCTTCAAATTTGCTATTAACTGTATTGATAATATTATTGTTTTTGGAATAGCAGAGCTGAAAGTGCTTATCATCCTTTTATCTCTACTGTGTTGAGCAGCTTCTCTACCAGTTCCGGCTGATAAATAGTCAAATGGTTTTTACTTTGTAAATATTTTGAACATTGAGATTTACAACGAACATACATCTAATAAAACATAGACATACAATAGGTTTTCAAGTTTGCGCGATTGACCTGATTAATTTCTTGCATGAGGATTTAGATTGTGTTTGATATTTTCTTTAATACGGTATCAAAATTGAAATAGTTCTCTGCGTTAAACTTTCCTCACTTCTTAAATCTCATCGATAATTGCGAAGAGCTTTATGTTTTGCTCCACCAACTTGTGGCTCCTATTTTTTGGAACCTGTGCATTTTTTCATGTGCATATGTCTTTTCTTTGTTTCCCTTTCCCTACGGCATTCTTTTAGGAAGACGAGCTTAGAAAAGCCAGCTGATTCTCCACCAATCCAACTAGTTTTCTTCTTGGGAGCACGTTAACTGTTGAATCATCTACTACAAGTTCAGATGTTGTCCATACGTGAGTGTAAATAAGATGCTTCATTTTTTCCTTTTTGAACTGAGCTTGTAGACCGTTATAACAACTTTCATATTGTTAGCTCCGTAAATGAACAAGCAATAATATTTGATGGTGCAATGCCACAGCTTGGCTAATTCTGATTTTATTAGCTCGTACAAGCTAATTCAGATGAATCATGACTACTGGTTATTGTTAAAAGTCTTCAATATATCTTTCCTTGAAAGACATAGCGGACGCAAATCACCAACTGGTCCATAACAACATTTTGAGTACTATCTACCATCACGCTGAATATTATTAGCTATCATGAAGCGGTCTTTCAAAATGATATCAAGGAACATGAACCAATTATCAGTAGCATTGTTGATAATCGTTTTTTGACAAACCATGTCACAAAGAGCCTCGTCGTCGGTCTTTTCTAGTTAACGTTCCATGGTTTTTCTTTTGTTATCTATTATTCAGTCTGTGCTTTTTTTGCTGTCTTTCATACACTTTCTGAAGCATGATTTTTGTAAATAGCACAATAATTCTGCAACACATGACCAGTTCGAGAATTACCATGATATGCTGTAGAGGGTCAAGCAGTAAATGCCCCTTCTGCTTTACTCCTCGTTACCAGAGCCTGTTTTCCGTAAACAAAACTATACAACTTAAACGGTTGAACACCAATACTTCGGTGGACACTTCTTCTTTCTCGCTTGTTTGGTGTTGTTAATCGTCAGCAGAGAGTTGAATAGTTATGACCTTTTTGGCTTTGAAAGCTACCTTCGCTGCGAGTTTATGATAACGAGATTAACTTTATGATCTTCAACAGATTTATCTCAAGATTCATTTAGAAAGTTTCGGTCCGGTAATAAATGTAGAATCTCTATTATCTTTACTTCCAAAAGCCATACAGCTGGAGCAGTACACTCTGTTGAGACGAAATGATAATCATTTTCTGTGAATTTATCAAAATTCGGTAAATGTCGGTAAAAAGTTTTGAAGGGTCAAATGGCAATCTAGCTCCTTTTCCTTCACTAACTTGAATGGGTGTTTCTTCATAAAAGCTTTTTAATTCCAATTGGGTCATTTCGTTGGGGGAGATGACAACATCAGTGTTGCATAGCCACATTCTTAAGGAGCACAGGCATCACATGGTGTTTTCTCATCACATTTTTGTGCTCAGAACTGGGTATTAGTTCTTGATAGAATCACACTCTGCGAGAGAAGACCGGAAGTTACTGATGATGCAATTAAAGAGTGGCTGACTGCATCAGTGCCCAGTTTATTCCCTATATACAAGACGCAGTGCATGGGGGGGGG
>JABUQX010096239.1:0-30000 GCA_015478945.1 Trachelipus rathkii
AGACGAGAGATAGCGGCGTTGGAATACCGTCTTTTCCGCTAGACTTTACGCTTGTTCCTATTTAATATGGACAGTATGGGAGGTTTGTTCTTCGTTCAGAAAGGTTAAAGAAGATTTTTGAGACTTAAACATCATACTATGGATTCAAGGAGTAGGAATAGTGTGGTAAATACATTCGCTAGTATACCTTGGTTTCCCTGCGTCCACCGTGTGACGGTAGGATAGGGATCGCCATGGTTTCTTTCGTTGTGAAATCGGTATGATATTTTTCACTAAACATGGAGATTCTAGGTCATCGGAGTACTTTCAGTGATCACTGCTAATGTGAATGAATCAGGGGAGGAGGAGGGATAGAAGAAGACTGATGTCTAGGGAAGGAAGATGAGGAGGGGGAGGCATGTAACTATGGCAAGAAATTCTCATTGTACGGTGGCTATGAAAAGTCGTAATTGAATAAGAACCTCCGGGTAATGGCACTCCGTGATGAAGATGGGTAAATAATATCCCTATTAGAATATTGATAAAAAGATCAGGGAGGAGAGAAAATTTAATAGAAGAAATTGATTTGAACTAAATCTTTGTATAAGTGTGGAAGTTATTTTTATCTGTGATTCATCATTTGTGCGAAAATTCCATGCTGAGAAAATAAAGTATCCTCCTCTCTTAGAAAGGATTCGGGGAATGTTCCAATTTACATGTGTTCAAATTAATATATTTCTTCTAGGGAGATAAAGGAGATATATATAGAAAAAGGTGCAGAAACTTATAGATTGAATTTCCTTAGTTTCGATCATCTGGCAAAACTATGGTAAGTTTCATAATTTTTAGTAGAAAAGGTTGAGTTCTAAATTATAAGTAGTTTAGATGCCCAGACTGGGGTTCTTATATATTCATACTCATTTTCTTCAGATATATTACGAGCTCAATAGTTCCACGTTGCAATAATAGAAAGAACAGAAACACGTTCTTTTTAGATCTTTTGACGTACTTCATCTTGTTCGCTCTGAGTTATAATTATACGTTTGGATATATGTGTATATGATTGGATATCTCAACATCTATAAACTGAGCATAATATAGCTTCTATTTAATATCTTACGAAGAAAGCTCTTATCGTATTTCAAGTGCCTATATAGAGAGTAAGACTTCTGGAGAGTCCACTCTAGGTGGATCGCGTCATGATATATATGATCTAGTTGGTAGAAAGTTATGTAAGAGGATAGTCTCTGGATGATCGTTTGTATACAGTAGTAAATTAGCCAATTGTTTATCGTTAAGAACAGAATATGAGAATAAGTCATATGATTCTCGAGTAATATGTTTTCTCAACATCGGTGTTCAAATACAAGGACTGATGTTTGTTCACTCTTCAATTTTGTTTTGTATCTTGTATTCTGGTGCATGTAGTGATTCATATAGTAAAGTGAGAGATAAAGAAATTCGTAAGATATTTGTCACGTTGATATTACTTTTTTGGTCCATATGCTCCGGATGACTTGGCTATCGTCATTGCGCTGATAGCTCGAATAGAGGTGCAAGACAGGTTCGTATAGAGGATTCTCGCTGATATGTTTTGGGCCACAGGCTTGCATGGGAGGTCCCTCTGGCTTGTGACCTCATAATCACTCTCTTTCCAGAAAAGATCCGGTGAGTATTCATTGTTGGTTATCATGATATATTAGAGTAAATCAAGGATAGGAAGAGTAGTTATGAGAAATTTAGAGGTTCGGATGGGGTACTTATGAGATCTAAAGACGGTTCTCTGAGAAATGGAGGAGGAAATGTTATACGAGAGATTCATAAGTATTAGGTATCTAGCTTCAGTATGGTGGTAGTTCTAGTCTTTATAGTATGCATAGTCTGCTTTAATCCATTCATCTGAAGATATGTCAAATTCTGGGTGCTGGGAGCATGATCAAATAGGTCTTGTGATTTCTTTGGAAGTGTCTGTTGTGATTTAAACATTGTGATATTTCTTTACTATTATATTATATATATGTAGGAGCATGAGACTAATGGATGTACCGGTCGTACTATAATTTACGAGAGTAATTATTTTATTTAATTAAGATAAATATCATCCTAGTCGCGTCTACGTAAGTATCATATTAGTACTCGTCTGTATTATAATTCTTTTTGATGTATATGCGATGTTAAATAATCTCATTAGTGAAAAAGTATCTACTAGTATTCATACAGATCAGAATATAGAATATCCATAAGAATATAATCATATTTATCCAGGGGAGGTATATGGATAAACGTTTTCTTGCTTCAAAATAAAACAATTTTGAATATAAAGTATATATTATGACATTTTTGCTCAGTCCTAGATGTGAGTGTAGTTATCTCTATCTATATAATATATATGATTTTTTATGGAGTGATCATATATATCACCTTGGTAAGAATGTAGTAATGCAAGAGGTGGGTAGAGATTCGTATAGTTACTTCAAAAGATGATGAAATAAGAAGTAGGAATCAGATTCCTTTAGGAGGATAAACAATTACCCATACTAAGAGGAAGAAGATCCTAGGAAGAGAATATGGCAAATATCTTAGGCTACAGTGAGGGCAAGTACCGTCAATAGTGAGAAAATTCTGGATTGACCGTCGATGCTCAGGAGCTTGAAGGAAAGATTAGCGAGTTTTCACGAAGTATAGAGGATGATTACAGAAGATAGGATGTGCTTGGGCCTTATCTCGCTGTACATTAAAGTCTTGACATTTCCTATCCCATCTTCCTGGGTAGGGTTTGTTAAATTGTAATTGTGCTATATATATATATATATATATTATATATATAGCGTAAGGTAAGTATATTTCTCATTGTCCTTTATAGTTTATGTATCTTTAAAAAGTAACATCTACGCTCGAGTACATATTCAGGTAAGAGTCTGGTAACGAAGAGATATCCAGAGTTATGTGATATATACTATATAATATATAATATATATATATATAGGGTATATATTGTCATGAGTCTTTACTGATATATCTATATTATATATCTTATAAAAAAATCTTTCACTTTTGCTATTGAGTTTGTGGTAGCATTACATTTAGTATATATTTTTATATAAAGTTTTTATTTTCGCCCATATTTAGCGTTGCGCTCATTGCGTGATTTATATATATATCGTATTATATCTATATAGTACCTTCTTTTTATATATTTAGGGTTTGCCAGGTAGTACCCTATTTGTCTTACTATTATATTCATAATAATATTCTCTTCCTTTATTCTTATTATACTTTATCATCTATATATCTTTTATATCTATTATATTTATTCTTTCTTTTCTCTCTCTTACTATCATCATTACTATATATACTACTAGATATCTTCCTATTCATCTTTATATATATATTATTTATTACTATTATATATCTATATATATATTATTACTATATATACTATACTATATCTATTATATATTCATTATATATATCTTACAGGTTTCTCTTCTCTAATATATATTACCATGGGCGTACGGTCCAGTATCTCGTCTACTTTTATTTCTTCATTTAGGTCGATGCAACTTTCCTCGCAGCAGTCTGAGCTTGACATTCCATATATAGCATACCCTATCCCTGTTACTAAGTACCTATAATATAGCGCCTTCTAGATAGATGTAGTAAGGGTTCTTTACCCTCTATCTAGCTCTTATCTCTATATATATCTTACTTTATTATCTATATTATATATTATTATATATTTTCTTTATTTATTTATTTTATCATCTTCATCATATCTATATTACTATTACTATAATATAATTTTATCTATATTATTATCATCTCTCTACTTAATTAAATATCTTACTATACTATATTCTTTACTATTTCTTGAGGTCGCTTCTCTGTAAGGCAGTGAATTTCCATACTTTTTAATGGGGAGCAACGGTGAGTTTGATTATATTATTATTATTATACTATATATATATACATCATCTTACTATATCTCTCTCTTCTCTCTCTCTTTAGATATTATATACTATATATCTTATTTCATATATTTATATTATTCATCTATTAATCTATATCTATATCTATATATCATATATATATATATTATATATATATATTACTCTATATATATATATTATATTCTGTTCTCGGGTATACTATGTGCTTGTGCTGTGTTATCTCTCTCCTAGGATTTCGACTTTAATAGGATTTTAGTGCCATTCATGGTTTGAGTGGGATTTTCATGTTCTCTTTCTTCTTTTCGCTTCTCATACTTGATTCTCAATAGACTCGTCGTCCGGTGGCGTTGGTTAAAGTTCTCACCTCTCAGATTTTTCTTTTTTTCAAAGGTCTATCTTCTATAATTAAAATTTTATATCAATATATATTTGTTTAAAATGTTATGTGCGGTATTATTAAATTAAATAAAATAATTCACCAATCAAACTTTCATACTTTTTTAATTAAATAAATTGGTTAGAGTGATCTCTTTGACGAATCCATGTGTTGCCTATATCGTGCACTTTTTTCAAAAAAATATTCCTATATTTTGATGTAGACGTATACATTGTTTTTAATATATTTATTTGGGGTTGGCCGAGTTATTTGAAGTTCCTTGTGTAGTCTGGCGTACTTTTATATATCTTATAAAATTTCCTTTAATATCACTAGCTTATCATTATCTTTTTAGATCCCCCTTTCTGGATATTTTATCATAGCTGATTCTCGTGGCGCGCTAATCGTTTTTCCATGGGCTCTGGTCTGACCATGCCTTTTTTGTGTATTCTATTGTACTCTATCTCGATTCATAATATAATCTATCTATATAACATCTCTCGACATTTCCGTCATGAAGGAACCGTACATCTATTTTCTCTATACGTCAAAATTCGTTCTTTATAAATATACTCTGCTGTCTTTATATATTCACATTAGTATTTTCCCATTTTAAGCTTTTTTGTCTTCCGTTTTTATTGTAGTATTTCTTTTTACTAAGCAATCTCTCATCAAACTTTCCAATAGACTAGGCAATACGATGGAAATACTATTATAACGTTTTATTGCTCGATGAAGTTACATAGGAGTGTTTTGTGCTTCGGTTTTTTATTTTAGTATATTAGTTTATACCTTTTTTTTGATATTGATCGTCAGTTTATTTCTATTTAATCGTTCATTTGAATCTTCTCGGATGATTCGATAGCAGGTAAGCCATTCAGGGTAGCACAGTTTTTTCTAGATTTAATGCAGATAGATAGTTAGTGGGGTTTTATATGGAGCATGGAAATGGCGTTGGGCGTAATAAATCTGATCTTATAGACCATTGGATACCCTTGCAAATTGGTACTCCATAGTGTTCTTCTTAGAAGCGTCAAATTTTTTTATAGCTGACCTGATTTCTCTCTATTGGTTCTCATATTTCGACTTCTCTTTTTCGACCTCCTTGATCTCCACTGGGGCTTCTCTTCTATAGATTCCGGGACCTTGCTATAGGTTTATCATTTGTGGAAATTCGAATATTATTTGTGTTAGGTGGAGCTTCTTACAATTTAATATTTTTTTGAGCCACCTTTGTATATTTGTGCGTTATAGGCTAATATGGTTTACTATTGGTATGGTGGAATTAAAAGCTTGTTTTTTGCATCACGAACTCGTTGATTCCAACATTGGGCCTAGTGAGCGGGTTGCGGATCCAGACGGGCGTGCGACGACCTAACGATCAGTCGTTTTTATATTGTCGCTTTTCTTACATCTTACGTTTTCTCTACTTAGGAAGCACCCATGGTTTTCAATCATTTCTCTTCTGACCTTTCTTTTTACAGACGCATTACGAGTTTCATGGGTTTCTGGAGGGATAGATTTTCGGGAGTTTTCTTAGTTTGCATATCTCGGTAACACCGCCCCGGCTGCTTGTTTGAATACTGGCCTTGCTCTTATAGTGCTAATCGCTGTTTAGACCCCCTTTTGTGATGTTTCACATATAAAGATCGATATTAGATCGGTCCTGCGCACACGTCAAACGCGCTGCGCCGAACGCGGTCGACGTCTGGTTTTCTGGCGCGAGTTTGTCTTTACTCTCTACCAGCCTACAGCCACAAAAATCAATGGCTCGCCTACAACCCGAAGATTCATGATACACGCGCTGGTTCCTGGAGAAAAAGACGGGCCGACAAATAATCAGAGCAGAGTATTGTTCTCGGCCGACCCTAGTGTTGTGACGGCTGTTTCAATGAAATCTTTTGCACGGTCAAAGTATCGCAACCGGGTTATAGATACCATCCTTCACGCTTTTCACTAACGTAGCTCCTCAAGAGATCCATCCTATGGTACCGTGACTCTGTATTGTTCGGTTTCAATACCTTCTCTATCACTACAACCTGAAGTCATGCGCTTAAACACACTGCGCTATGGGACCACCTCCAGTTTTTTTGATCTTTATTTAGCAAGTTAATTTTTGGGATATTAGGGCCTGTATGGGTTTAGCAGCTTATCCAGATTGACTGGTAATTATCGGAGAGTTATAATATTTTAACACTTAAAAGGTAAAACCTAGAAAAGAAGTTGCTTTCTTAATACTTACAAAATATTTATTATGCGGTGTATGACGCTTATCCTAGAGCCACTTTATTAGGGTTTACTACTCCTTACGTTCGTTATTTACAAAATATAATGGTGTTTTTAGCTAGCATTACATCAATATTAGCAATCTAATGTGCCGCAAACTAACCCATTCAATACATAGTGCGGTAATCCCTGATAGAAGAGTAGTGTTTAAATTCAGCATATTCTTGTGGTGGTCGGTGTGGCTTCACTCATTACATCTCCCAAGAGATTTACAAGCTATCTGATTACTATTAATGTATTTTGTGTTAAAAGAGCTTATCTTCTCTTTGTTAAATTGGTATCTGGACTCTTTTATATTTTATAATGGTTATTTATGTTTATTTGCACATAGATTTAACGTTCTCAAATAAATCACTTTGTTTTTATGTCTTTTCTTTTTTAATTGTTCGTCTATGTTCTATATGGGTAGTGCGGGGCACTCCCTTACAGAGACAAAGAATTTCCGTTTTTTTATATATGTATGTGAGTGGAGAAACCTTTTTTTATGCAGTGAATTAACTATGTTAATAGATTGACAGATTGATTATCCTTATTATTATTTAGGCTCGCTTCATATCTATGGATTCACTTCTCATATAATATTCATGTTGATTATTAGTTGTTATTATTATTCATTTATTTATCTTTATTTATGCTCGATTGATATGCTTTATTTATTAGGTTGATTCTACTTTAATCTTGACATTTTACCTCAGCTTTAGCACTTTTTGAATTACTAGCTTTTTATTGTGTTCGCTGTGCCACTACTACTTCTCATATTTTGAGTTATATCAGTCTATATTTGCTATTTGTTACGATTTATTATTTCTAGTTATTACCTTTGTTATTCTTATGTTATTTCTATATTTACTATTGCCGTAGACTTCTAGTTTATTTAGTTATTCTTTTAAAGACCCATTTTCATTTTTCACTGATTTTTTTTTTTGTCTTAATCATTCCTTCACTTAATCTTTTAAAATACTCCATGCTTTCCACGTTATTCTTTTTTGCCACTTAGCAATTGTTAGATTTTTTCTCAATACTAGTGGTGAGTATGGAGAAGGATCGGTGTCCTTACTCTTTATGGCTTACGCGGAGTTTCAGTAGGTCGACGTCACAATTTTGGTGAGATATATTGCTATTTTCATTGCACTTATCAGGTATTTAGTTCATTAATTCTACACAGTCATCTTCTCTTTATATACGGCTTGTGCGTCGGCATATATAACATGGCCTTGTACAGTATTGGCGGCATTAAGCATATTTGTATTTTCCTCGCTCTAATAATTCTCCTTCAAATGTATATCATTCCCAGGGTTTTCGCACCTTCAGTAGATCCTCTTACGCGTATATACATCAAGTAATAATTTCACTCTAGGTATAGAATTACTAAATTTGGTTAAATAATAATTTGGATAACGTGACTTTGTTGATTACTATCGCTTTAGGGTATCAATGAAATTGTACGTGATCTCGTACAATGTTGGCAATGTCCTTCGTATGAGTAAAAAATCAGGTTGAGGAAGTGATATATAAATACTGTGTTATGGGGTTTCGCAGCTTCGCATAGCTGTGGTCCGGGGCCCCCAAGTACACATTTGTGGCTTTGCGTTTTACTTCGTGAAAGTTCACAAGTATGTGTGACTTCACTATACAATTGTGTATTTAATTTCTTATATACTCAGGCGCTACAGTTAAATATGTATATCGGAAATTGATCATTTTTCTCAGCCTTTTCAGCTGCCTTTCTTAACATATAAAGTCGTGTGGGTTTTAAGTTAACCTGTTTATTTAAGACAGCTTGTCGTGCCATTCCATGAACTGGGGGACAAGATCCGTTGCGGGGTGCAAAGGTTACGCGTTTACATTGGTTATTACCGCAGACTAAGTGTTTATCTGTTTGCGTAATATTCGCGTATAATATTAACGCGTTGGGCTGGATACTCTTTAATATTGGTGGATGGGCCGTGTTCATAACGAGAAAATTTTTAAGATTTGTAAACGGAATTATGACGCTACCCCTGTGTCCTTGCCTTCGCGGTATTGAGAATTTCTTCGTTTTTCGGTTCTTTCCATTGGCCGGCTCGTTTTTCCCATTCAAGCATGTTTCATTAATTGCGCATCTGTATTTGAAGGAGTAAATTTCATATTGTCGTGGATTTTTTTGATTCATGCCTTTCTTTCCAGCTAACTCTTCTCATCTTCTCAGAGAACGGTAACGAGCGATGTAATCGCGGGGGTGAATCAGCCTAAAAACCATTTAATGGTTAACGATGCCATTCTGGTATATATATATATATATTTACTTTTTTTTTCTTTCCGTTCCTGGTTTTTAGCTTGCGCTTGGTTCTCGTTGTTGTCTGCTCTTTGCTTCCTCTGTCCGTTTGTACTGTTTCGTTCTTCGCCCTAGAGTTTCTTTCTGGCATTCGGAGTGATCTGTCATTACGCGGGTGTGGAAGCAGAGAGGCAGAAGAGAGGGGCGAGGGTGTACTAAGAGTATCTATGAATTAAAGGAGGTATCACTTGGACCCTACGAGACAAAGGAAGGTCCGGAAAATAGATAGGATAGATAAACCCTGCCCATTGCTTGCGCCAATTTTTTTCATAAATGGCAAGGAAGCTCCGCTACCTACAAGTTTGTGGGTGTCCGGTTGGAAGGGTTTTGTTTTCTGGAGCAAAAGGATACAATGAGTGAAGTCTAAGGTTATTCAGTTGACGCCTTCTGTGGGGTGGACCCCAAGTTAACTTTAGAGGGATTACCATTTAAAGGGTTCTGTTAGGGCACTTTCGTAGCGGCTTTCACCTACTATAAGCTGGGTTTCCATTAGGACAGGGCAAAATTCTCGGTGGCAACGCTCTCTCCTTAGATAGCGCTTTCACACGGGATTGATTGCACGTATCCTGCCTCGTTTGCTCAGTTCGTGTTTCGTCCGTTGGTGTTTAAATAGTGACCAACTCTTTTCATTTTCGGGCGGACCGCCATTCCGCATTCCTATATTATAGGACCTTCAACTAACCATTGGGGTAAGTACCTTGTTGTTGTTCGGGTTCTAATTGGTAAGGCGGTCGCTTTTGTTGTCCTTTAGAGTCGCGTTTGTGGGGCCGCATGCTAATACCTACAGACTTGACAGCATGGAGATACTAATAAACTTCTAACCTTTCTTACTGCTTGGTAGCGCATTTCTTCATCTTGAATACACGTGGTAGAGTACGTATTCATTGCACCTCTTCTTCTTCTCTTTATTCTGCTTTGGGTATAGTTTTCAACAGTTTTTGATGCGGAGCGGGTTTGCGAGCATTTTTCGCGTTCTAGTCTATTTTCGGAGTAATTCCACTTTTTTCTTTCTTTCAGGGTCTATGCGTTTGTTCATCCGGGTACTTCGGGGGTTGAGTTCTGAAGAGGCCACGAGCTCACGCTCCATAAATACATTAAGCGTCATCGCGGGCTTTTAACCAACCCACTATTTCATTTTTATCCTTTTTTCCACATAGTGAACCGTCGTTCCGACCGGGGGGGGCTCGGGAATTTTTGGCACTTGGTCGAGCCACGGGTTAGGGCGTACGTTCTTTTAGCCGGGGGGGCGGGTTGGGTATATTAGAGTAAAGTTAGAATGTTAGCTCATAGAAGTTATACACTTTGTGGAATAGTTTAAACATTTTAGGCAATTTAATGAGAAACCTTAAATACGCCTTTTCAAATCTATTAATAATTTCTTCACCTTTATTATTGCATAATAAATTGGCGAATTAAATTTCCTCTTCAGATTGTCTTTATGTTCTTTGGGCCTTGTGATTACCAATTTGGGATTTGCCGTTTTTACCAGGGCCTTCTGAGATCCTGACTGAACGTTTAGGCCTTATCAAGGCGTCCATGTGGAACGTCGGGATGGCACTTTCTATCTCCGCTGAGTTTCTGCCAGCGGAATATGCTTACGTTGCTTCGTGTGACGTCTGCCCCTCGTGTAATAAGATCTATATTTTTTCCGATCGTTCTCTAATACTATGCACCTTCTGTTCCTCCTCAGGTGTTGGTTAAAGAACGTCACATCCGTCAATGCCGTAGTTCGAAACACAGAGGAAGTCGCGTGTGCTTCTGAGTGCCCTTTTCTCAAGTTATAGACTTTTCCTAACACGCACTGCCTTGCGTCAACTTTTGCAGCATCTCACTTGTATTTCTATCTTAAGAGTCTTTGGGAAACCCTCGCGCTTCGCACTCTCATTCTTAGACCAGCTTGGGATCCTCATTTCTCTTCTCTTCCAGTTCTGTCCGAATCAGCGTCAAGATACGGGTCTTTTTCTGCGGTGGCTGTTTCAAACCGGCACGATAGGCGTCTACTGGCACTTATGACCTTTTTCTCGTTCTTACGGCTTTGCACACGAACCCGGTGTATTATCTAATACGCTCTGTTCCACTCTACTCTTGAGAATCTACGACAGGGTGGTATGAGAGTACTGTCCGTGTGGTTTGGCGCTGATTCATCTCAGTTTATGTCTCATAAGAGCATGACCGGGTATTACGTTACCACCTTCGGCACGCGTCACTGCCTTCTAAGCTTCCCTTTCCTTTTGCGCGTTTTTCTCTCTCCTGCTTCGGTCATTCCTGCTGCTTGTGTTCAGGTTTACTTAGCCGGCTTTTTCCCCTTGTTTATATCTTTCTCGCTTTGGGCCATATGAACTTTATCGCGGTACGGCTTAACCTGCAGCTTCTCACCTCCTTCATGTACAAGATGAGTCCTTGCTCTCCATAAACTCCCAATCCGCGATCTGTGTTGATGGAGCGACTTCTTTTTATACTGTCCAATAGTGGGTGTTCTTTGCTTTTAAGGTACGCTCTTCTATGTCAGTTCAGTTTCCTTTCACTACAGTGCACTTTAACCTTTAACTTCTCACCTCGTTCGCTTCCCTCCTCTGCTATTGCTGTGTTTAGTGTGTTCACTCAGTTTTTTAATTTATTCTTTTACTTCGGTTCCTTTTAGCCCGCCTTCACAGTGTAGGCTCTTTGGTGGGATATGGACCTAGGACGTCATATGCGCGGGGATTGGGTTTCTTGGGGGACCAAGCCGTTTTGCTGTTCCTTAAACTGCTTGTCGAACTTAAAATATATATCGCTCGTTCTTGACCCTCTAGATATTTTGCTTTTGACCTTCCTCTTTGTGTCTTCTTTTCGCAATATCTGTCTTTATATACTATGTTGAAGACTTCTAGATAACGAATTCGGCGACCAAGGATCTCGGGGTTCCTCTCATTTACTCTTTCCGGTTGCTTCAAATTCAGCTTCGGATTGAATAAATAATTTTTATGTTGGGCAGTATCGCAGTTGGGGCTTGGGATTACATGGTGATCTTGGATTTGTCATAAGTTCCTGGTCACTCATTTTCGAAGTTCTTGCATACTGCTACTCACTTAGAATATACCCGGTTGGGTGGGTACGGCGTTTACTTCGCTTTTCTTCATGCGGCTCCTTCTCTTCCGGGGCTATTAGTGATGTAAATATTTAACAATTTCTTTGGTTTTTTTTCTTAAAACTACCCCCTTTTTTTCGCGATCCGATGTTCGTAATCAAACGGTGGAAGGTGGGCTTTACATTGGCAAAAGCTTCATCTGTTCGCGAACTTTACATTTAACATGAATCTTTTTTTTCATTTCGAACTTTGGTGCCGTTTTTATCTCGCCTTTTTCATACTTTCATTCGTCATTATACGACCCAACCTTTAATCTGCATGGCTCATTTCTTATAGTTGGTTTTTTAGTTTTCCTCTACTCTCTTTCAGGCCGGGGTTTATGGATCCCAGGGTGCTTTCTCTTTCATTGTGCATAATGTAACCGTTTTAAAGGTCTTTGCATTCGTTCCTTCTGCAGCGCTTGTCTTTTGGAATGCAACTCACAATTTAGAACATCGCTACATTATCCTGTAGAAGTACCCTTGATATGCACATATTTATCAAGTTGGATAAAGTTTGCTAGCTGTGTTTTGGAACAGGCCAAAGGCTTTACGTTCACTTTATTTACAGATTCATTAAGCCATTGCATTGTATTTTCGTGCATTCGGTTTTTGTATGTTTTAAATGGTCTGTGAACTTAACATTGGATGGAAAAAACTGAGACGCTTGGCTTGATAAGAGTTTCAGGATCCACATGCGGCCTCTAAAGGCTATCGTAAACTTTGGGTGGAGGGAGTTATCTCTTCTCTGATTGGAGTAATAAATGACCTGGGTTTTCTTCGGGGTATTCTAGTTACAAAGGAGGTTGTGCGGGCCTATCTGTTATAAGAGCGGTTTATTTTAATACCTTTGACTCGGGTTCGTTTGATAATTTTTTTTTTCTCTTCTCGGACAGGGTACGGGTCTGCGTTGAGGGGTTGAAATGACCCACTTATTAAATCTCTTCGATTATAGACAACGCAAAGAGACGTAAGGTTTTTTTCTATCAGGTGAATTTACCTCTCTGTGTGTCTCTTTGAAAAAATTTTCGGTTAATTGTCATGTTATGGATATCATTAAAGGTTTTTTACATCATTCATCATAGTGGGTGTGTGAGGTGAAGGGAGTTTGTGACTTTGCGCTTTGTGTGACACTAACACACAAAACAAAACGGTGTCTTGATTTATGGACAGGGTCGAGATAAAAGGCCAGAATGGCTCTTTCTCATTGAAACACTGACTCAATCCACATTTTCATTGCTCTCTCACCAGTTCAACTTGCGACCTAAACATTAAAAAATTGCTACACTATTTATTTTTTGTTTGTTCTCGTCGATGTTGGTATTCTTTTTCTAACTTTTATCCTGAATGTCACTTGAGTTTACCAACATTGATTCTTGATTGATCTGCGATATTGCCTCTCGGCAGTTTTGTTTCGAGGGAGCTTTACAATGTTGCTTTAGAACACCTGTTGGTCGCGTTACATACTGGAAATCTCGATTTATTTAAAGTGGAGCTCTTCTTTAGCTTCCCCGTTAGCTTTTATACTTAGAGGGTGCCTTAATGTGTTTTATCCGTAGCCCGCCGCGTGTAGGGTCAGAAATGACACTTAAATCTTCGTTTAGGCAAGACAAGGTCATTTTTTGAGTCTTTTTTGTGGATTATTGGTAACTTCTTCCGCACGGCTGCACGTAATTCGCGCTATTAGTAATTTTTGGAAATTAGTTAGTGCGCGCCCTTGCAGTTGCTTTTTCCTTTTCTCATCTCTTCTGGTTAGGGATCCACTTTAAATATAGCTTTGAAGTTTAAATGTGCTAAAAAAATAACGGAAACAAACTTTTATTGACAATTAATCATTCTGTTATTTACTTTCATGTTTCATTTTACTTCAATTGTTTAACTTTTACTTATTTTTTTTTTTCTTTTCAATATTACTGTTTTATTCTGATACTCTCTTTTGCTAATTTTAAACGTTGCCATTTCTTTCTCTGCACCTACATGCCTATTTTAAACGCTGGTCTGTGCTCATCATTCCCATCTGCGTTCATTAATATATGCTTCGGTTCGTAACCGTGTTGGTTTAAGAGTTTTTTGTAGGCGGTTTGCATCAATTGAACTTACCCTTTCACGCCTGAATACCATGTTTTGCCTCCAAACCCTTAATTTTTCGTCGTCATAGGTTTTATATAGTTAGGTTTGCGTTGAAATAAAATATTAAAGCAAAAGCTACAATAAGGATTATAATTAATATTTCTTAAATTATATTTATTTTCTAGTAATTATGATATATTATTTCTATTATATATATATTTATTAAATTTACATAGAATATATATATTCTTATAATATACTATACTATTATATTATCTCTATTTAATTATATCTTCTATTCATATTATATATAATATATTTATATATATATAATTATATATATATATTATTATCTATATTATATATATATTTCTTATTAGTTTTGAGTTTATTTATTTTTGGGCCATGGTTTTCGGTGACTCACTCCGTTCCACTTATAAACGCGGCCACACTCTCTTTGGGGGTTATGAATGAATAAAATAATATGATTCACCTCATGGCCGTGAGTCCTGGAGCATACATATTTTCAACCGTCAAAATATAAGTCTTTGAATTACGTAGAAATGATACTATTTCAGTAAAATCTTCAATTAAAAATTTCTCAAAACTAAATCAATCAGTACCATCTCCTTTCTTCGCATTTTTAAAGTGTTCCTAGTATTACGTAACTAAATTCAAACTATTATGAATAGAATTATTTACTTATCTTGATAGAAACAAAAGTAACAAAGTTACATTAACTAAAGTGCGGAGATTTACTAACGATTAATCGATATGGTTATCCTTTCTTGGGATAGGTGGTTATGGATCCGTAGTAGGAAAATTGACGTGCGGCGATAGAGTCAGTGGGATACAATCAATTGATAAAGATATGGCGAAACTACGTACTTGCGCGCGTGGTATGACTTCGAAAAATTTTGCAAATGGAGGGGCGGTTCTCGTATATATATAAGTGACTGGAGTGATAATTAGTCTCGTGCAATACGGAGGGCTGTGCTAAGTATCACCTTCGTGCGTAAAGCGTTTTCGTGATCATCGTGGGGAGGAAGACCACTTTCCCTCGATGACGGCTTTATATTTTCTATAGATTTCGCTCTCTCTTCTCTTGATTCCATTACCTCGTCCAGCGCTCTTGCCAATTCTAGTATTTCGAACCTTGTTCGTGATATGAGTGCAGGATAGTACATTCTTACTGTTCTTTTTTGGCATTTTGATGATCTGGTTTTTACTTGTCTGTATATGGCATCTCTCCGGGGAGGTAACCTGGAACAACTTAACTACCTTCGATGACGGAGTGGCTCAATTTTGGCTCTCTGTCATGCGATTTCTAATTGCTCCAGTTTTACCACCTACATGAGAGCTAGGGGGTCCAACTTATAATATCTAATTTGTTTCTTTTAGCGGGGAATTATAGTGACGTATCGTAAGAAAATTGTGCTTAGCAACAGCAGTATTCCCTATTTAAAGTGTTTTTTATATAGAATATAATGAGGGTTTATTATAAGCGCTATTATATATTAATTATATTTATATATATATTTTATATATATATAATATATTATATATTTTATCTATTATATTTATATATTAATATATTATTATATATCTTCTTTATAATCTTATATTATTCTTATATTCATTATATATATTATATTTATACTCTATTATATATTTATATATATATATATTAGATTATATATATATATATAAATATATCTATATCTTAATAATCTATATATATCATCTATTTCCGATAGATACGATACATTCATCCTCTATATACTAATTTTTTTTTATTCTGAGTGCGCCTTCGCGCCTATTTGAGCCGAGACTCTATATTAAGTGCGTCAAATTATCGCGCTACCTTTACTCATTTTTTTTTGTGTGTCACTTACTCAATTATAAGCTGCCTTAGCGCCTATAGGTCGCTACTATCTGCGCCTAAGCGACTTTATTTTCGTTCCGTGCCAGTATATGTTCGCTTTCTCTTTAATTTTTTTGCAAAGTAAACTTTAGTGCGATATTAAAAGCATGCTTTTATAAGGAAAAACACATTACACTTATTTGTAATTTTTGTATATAATTAAAACATAGTCATACACCGTAAACAATATCTCCTACGTCCTTTTATATCCTTCATCCATTCGTCCCTTGTGATTCCATGTGCATTTTACCTCTCTCATACTCAGGTTAGGTTTCAGCCGAGCGCTTCGCATGAAGTTTGAAAATATATTCATAGAGCAATAGTTAATGCCTATTTATATTGTTAGTTATAAGCACTACTGAACCAGTATTATATCATCTATAATATATATATATATTCTATATTATATTACTATTATATATTATATTGTATGTTCATTTCCCTCATCTAATACGTTTATTATAGTAATTGGGTTTCCTCAGTCTTTTATTATACCTATACTCACATAATTCGAGCTTATAATTTCAACTACTTAACTTCTTACAAGTCACTATTATATTACTATGCAACTCCGTATATTTATTACCAAATACGCTTACAAAGCACTATTAGCTCTATATATATAATAATATATAATCTCGTGACATGTAATTACTATATCTATTATATAATACACGTACTCACCTCACATTTTTATTAAATTCTCAGCTAATTTTTATAATAACAAGTTGTTTTCAGAATAATATCTTTTCACGGTAACAATTTATAACTATACTATCGATAACATTCTAGGGTTAATACACTCACTATTGAGTTTGTCATTGATTACTTATCTTTAGGAAAAATAACTAATAATTACCTATCATTTAGTGTTTTACCCTCTTTATTATATCTAGTGATAAAATCATATTATATATATTACTATATATATATAATGTTTTTTACGAATGGGGTCTTTTAGAATGATAACTGCCTTTAAAGGCAGGTCTTCAATAAAGTCAGAGTTTTGCTCAACGCCAGCGAATTGCGCTTACTAAGGGGTTTTTTCTAATTTTTTTTAAGGGGTTAAAAAATGCTTTGTTTTTCCTGGTTCATTAGCGGCGGCGGCTATAGGCACAGACACAGAATGCTGTGCGCCAATTGCTTAGTCCGCCTTTTTAAAAATAATTGCGCCTATGCGCCTACGAATTGATAGTGCGCCATAGGCGCAATTATAGGCGCGCCCCGCTCTGATATATATATATATATATATATATATATATATATATTTATATATAATATATTTATTATATATATATATATATATATATAATATATATATATAATATATATATATATATATATATCCAGCTCTGATATATATATATATATATATATATATAGTTTAATCATTAAAATACTGGTAACAATAAATTTAAAATTTTCAGCAACCTAACATATCTCAACACACATCTTTGTGGGATGCTGTTCTTGCAGACTCTGAGGATTCAGAAGCTAGTTCAGGACTATGTCCAAATATAACTGAATCTGCGCTCATTGAACTGAATAAATATATTAAAATGAAAAAAATTGACATCACGAGGCCCCTCTTGCCTTCTGGAAGGCAAACAAGAATGATCTTCTTATATTGGCAGGATTGGCAAAAGTATTTTTATGCCCATCAGCAAGCTCCAGTGCTAGTGAAAGAGAATTCAAGGTAGGGAAACTAATCCAAAAAGACAGAATTCAGTTATTGCCAAAGAATGTTGAAGTTTTATTATTTTTAAAATATAATCTTAGGGCAGTATCATATTCAACTTCCCTTCCCTCTCTGTTCCTGAAGGTTTTTTGTTTCCAAATTCAAAAATTTATGATGTAGGTGCTGCTCATGAAGATTTTGATAGTGATTTTGATTGACGAATTAATTACTTGCAGGATTTTTATGTTGTATGTGTATATTTTGCATCAATTTATAACAAAAGAGTAATGGAATTAAAATTTGTTTTTATTTTGTTTGATTTAACCCTCTATTATTTAGTGTAAATTTACAGTTAACCCGGGTAGAAAATCCCCGGTTTTGCCTGATTTTTGGCCGGGGTCGCTAAAAATGGCCGGGGCCCCGGTCGGTTCCTATTTCCACATGACCAAACTCTCTCAACATACTTTCATTTATTCTCTCATTTACCCCTTTCTTCACACCACACAACTCTCTAATACGTTCGTTCCTCATTTTATCAATTGTAGAGTTTAAAGGCAAAGTAATCCAACTACTCGTTTTTCGCGAATTTCGGCAAAATAATCCAAGTACGTGGATCTCAAATTTCTTGAGCCTCACTCGGCATGCCAAAGTAATCCAACTTCAATTTTTTGCGAAAATCGATTTTTATTTTAGTTACTCCTTAAAAAATTCTCTGTAACAGTATAGAAAATAAATTATTAAGGGGAACTTTTAATATTTGATTTAAATATGTTAATAATAATTAACAATTTATTGTATTAAATTATTATAGTAAATCATTGATATTATAGTAAACTGGAGCTGGAATTTCCGGGTAGGTCTCCAAAACTTCAAGGGAAGATAATATTATCTTAACATAAGTCATCAAAGGGTTTTGACTTTAAATGGACGAGTTTTATAATTTGAATGTTTAAATTAGTTGACAATAATTGTAATATTTATTAATTTTCAATTGCTGTATTTTTATAAATTGCAGTATTATTTTCAATTATTTTTGCTATAAAACTTTCTCAAATTTATTTAAATTTTCACTTTGCCAACCAACCTTTTTTCACCGTAAATAGTAAGATTGTGGATCATAATTTTATTGTCAGTTTTTCACCCAAATGTTGTAATAGTAAATCTTGGATTATTATAGTTAAAATGCCTTAATTTATGGATAACTTTTTTGTTAATTTTAGATTAAAGATAACAATAGCTTATGTCAATTTTAATGATTACACTTTTAATTATTTTAATTACTAGTTCAGAAGATGGGTTTCAGATAAGGTTTGAAACATCCAGATTCAAAAAAGTTTTTCATCATTCGTCATGTTTCTTATGAAGTTGAGGTTAAAACCTGGAATCGATCTTTGTTGTGTATAATATATATATATATATATATATATAATATATATAGTATTATATATATATATAATATATATATATATATATATATATATATATATATATATTATATATATATATAATATATATATATATATATATATATATATATATATATATATATATATATAGTATTATATATATATATAAATAAATATATATTATATATATAATAATATATATATATATATATATATATATATATATATATATATATATATATATATATATATATATATATATATATATATATAAATATCATTCCATTTTATAATATATATATATATATATATATATTATATATATATATATATATAGGTTTGGGATTAAAAAAAAACCGTTCTTTTTTTTTTAATAAAAAACACGTTTTTTTAAAAAAGACGCATGCCAAAATCTTTTGGTTTTTTTTTTTGTTTTTTTTTTAAATTATTTATTTTTTCAATATATATCAGTCTTTTTTAGGGTATTTAGCATAAAATACAGTAAATACAATAATGTTTAAAGAGGTATACATATATAAAGTAGAGTTTAGTACTTCATAAAGTTTTATTAGTGCTCTAGGGCATTTAATTATTACATTCACATGATTCTGATTATTATTATTTATTTATTATTATTATTATTATTATTATATATATATTTTTTTATCTATTATATATATATATATATATATATATATATATATATAATATATATATATATATTATATATATCTAATATCCAATATTTCAACATTCACCTTTCCATTTTACCTTTTTCTCCCCTAGACTGGTGGTAAGGTGCGTACAAGTAACTCAGAAAAGAAAGCAGTAGAAGAATATGACAAATGTCGAAAGAAAGCCCAGCCTTATCCCCTTCCCGCCCTCTGTTTCCTTTAATTTAGTAAGGAGTACGTCGATGTCAGAAAATGCCACCTATAGCTCATGGACTGCCGACGACCTGCACTATGGTAAATTATCAGTGTAAGGGTTCATCCCTGACCCAGGTGGGCCACAACCATACCCCCTCACACAACCCGCCAGTTCTTCTCCTATTATGAGCCTTTATTCTCGCCTCTGCCAAACTCACATTTTCTCTCCTCAAATATTCGTTTACTGACTCAATCCCTTTTCTTCCGATCTCCCAGCCCGTCGGTTTTCAAACACACTCGCTGCACTATACATCTCCTTTTAAACCGACTATCATATATGCTTCCACGTGACGAAACCATCTCACTACTTTCATGTATTCTCTCGTTTACCCCTTTTCTTCACACCACACAATCTCTAATAGTTCATTCCTCATTTTAAACTCAATTCTTCTCACACCTAGCATGCCCTAAGATTGTCCATCTGAACACATTGAACTTTAGATGCTATACTTCTTTATTCAGACCATATCTCACTACTTTATAATACACAGGTTACAACATACCCTCATGTAAGCTCCTGCACCAAAGACTTAGTCCTTTACATTCACCAATGTATTGCACCAGCCACCTTCTTGCCATTTACAAACTTTCCTCCTAAACTCTGCATCATCCGTTCCCTTCTGATCCAACATTTTCATCCAACATATTTAAACTCAGACACTTGTTCCAGCTGCTCACACATCTACATAACCACACTGAGGACTGTCCTCACTCAACCATAACCTAACTCTTATCTATGTTTACTTTCAAACCCCCCCTTTTACACACCCTGCCAAATCTCTCTACCAATCCTCTCAAACTCTTCAAATTCGCCACACAAAACCAAATCATCCGCATATAATAGGTAGGGCACCCTCCACTCATCTCCATCATTCTATAGGTAGGGCCCCTCACACTCATCTCCATTTCTTTCATAACCCCATCCATATACATAATTGAATAACCAAGGAGACATAAACAACCTGCCTCACTCCGCTATTAATGACTAAAACCAATCACTTTTGACAACCATTTATTCTTACACACGCCTCACTATCGTCATACATACTTTTGATTCCATTCAGAAGCCTATTACTAACACCTGCCATAGACCTTCCCTATTAACCCTATCATACCCCTGTTGCAAATCCATAAAACCTAAATACAATTTATTCTTCCTCTCCCTCATTTTCTCTATCATTTGCTTCAATGTAAAGATTTGATCCACACATCCTCTACTACTCCAAAACGCACCTTGTTCTTCACCAATCAATCCTTCAGTCACTTGGCGCACTCTTTCGACCAAAACACCAGCATATATCTTCCCTACAACACTCAATAAACTAAATACCCTATAATTTCTACAGTTCCCTTTATCTCCCTTACCCTTAGCTATATAAAGGTACTATTACTGCTCTCCTCCAATCCCTCGAAACTATACCCTCCATAAACGCTTTATTACACAACTTCAAGATCCAATCAATCACCATCTTGCCTCCGTTCTTGATCATTTCACCAGTAATTTCACCTATACTTGCAGATTTACCATTCTTCAACTTTCTCACTCTACCCATTTTCTCCTCTTTGCTAATAACCTCATCCCCAAAATACCTATTCCTTGCTTTGTACCATCAAACCCACACACAGTCATTATCACCGTCATCATTACTGCCTAATATTATCCAGAATTTTCATAAGTGTTACTTCCACACTCCACCTATCCATTTCAATTCAATTACAAAAAACACCATCCCTATTCATTATTCTAGAGCAGATTCCCCTTATTCTAATCCTAACCCTTTCGCGCTTCCTTCCAGAAGAGCTTCCGCTATTCCCTTGTATGTCCCCAATCCTGCATCCTTCCAAAACTGCTTCATTTATTCTTGCTTTTCTCTTACGTATGCCATCTTTTAGCCTTCCTTTTTTCCTCCTTATATAATTCCAAGCATCTTTTTTTTTGAAGTTTCAATCATTGGCTTTTAGTACATCCAACCACGCTTCTTTTTTACTTCTAACAGCTTGTATCACCTCTTCATTCCACCACTCACTGTATCAATTCTTACTTTCTCCACGTTAGCACACCCATAACATACTTCTTTTTGGCACTGCTAACAAATTGCTTCCTTCATTTGCTTCCAGATTTATTTAAGTTTCAACTTTGTTCACATTCACTGATTTACTTGCGAGCGTTCTTACCATATCTTATCCTTATTTACCTTGTCCACTAAACTTCCTTCTCACCTTAATTTACCACGCACTTCCTTCCGTTACTTCCTCTCCATCCAACGTCCCGTCACTAACTAAATTTTACATAGAACAACATAATGATCTGATAATCCATCCCTAAACCCTCACTGATTTAACATCAGATACATACTTCAACATCTCCTTCTCCACCAACAACATCAATCATACTTTTCACTCCGATACCTATCTCTACATACACCAACTCTAGTATACTTTATGGTTAATGCTCTTGTGTTTAAAGAAAGTATTACTTTACACACATACCTCTCTCCTCAGAGAAATCACAATCACCTTCCTACATTCTCATTTTCTCCTGAACACCCACCCCAAACCCCCTGTTATACCATCCTTTTTTTGAACATATCTATATTATATATGTATATATATATATATATATATATATTATATATATATATATATATATTATATTATATATTATATATATATTTAATATTATATATATATATATATATATATATTATATATATTATATATACTATATATATATATATATAATATATATATATATAATTATATATATATAATATATATAATATATAATATATATATATATTATATAAATATATATATATATATATATATATATATAAAATCCGTATTAATAGTCAATATTTGGGCCTAGAAGGGGTATTGGTACTAATGTATAATTTAAAACCATCTTTTATATAACCATAAAAGAGGTAATTTTAAAAAAAAATACAAAAAAACAAACATTTTGTTTTAAAAAAAAAACGTGTTTTTTTTCAAAAAAAAACAAATTAAAAAAACCCGTTTTTTCCCACCCTATATAATATATATATATTATATATTATATATATAATATTATTTATATATATATATATATATTATATATATATATATATCATATTATAATATATAATATTATATCTAAAAAATTAATTTTTTTTTTTTACAGTCAACCACCCACCGCTCACGGCAGAGCCCTATTCAAGGAGTGGGGTGGTACTCGTATTGTTAGTTGAGTAGGACGAAGCTAAGCCTAATGGGAGATAAATAGCTCACATTCTCCGCCCGACCGGGATCGAACCCGGGTCTCTGCTTTGGTTGGCGGAGTGCTAATATATATATATATATATATATATAATATATTATATAATATATATATATATATATATATTATTATATATATATATATATAGTATATTATATATTATATATATATATATATAATATAATATATAATATTATGATATTATTATATATAATATATATATATTTTAAGCTCTTAGTGACTTCTACATTCAAAAAGTGAGATTAAATTTCAAACTTCTATTTTTCGGAAAGTTAACTTCTCTATGTTAGGCACAAATCTCTTCAGCCACAGCTTCTCAATTTTAAAATTAACTGTATGAACACCCTCATTTACAAATGATATCTTCCTTTTACTTCTTTCCTTCTCATGCCTAAGTAGTTCACTTCTCTCAGAGAATTTCTAACCAAATTATTTTCAACAAAAACCACAAAATGTTTTCTGGATAAACAATATTTACCCCTTCCTATCAATCCAACAGTATCCCGTAAGAAAATATACATCAAGGTTCTTTTTAATGATGTTATTCATAATATGAAAAGGATTTATCCAACATCCTAAAAAACTTTCCCTCATTTAAAAATAACTGGTTTTTACAAACGGCTGCACCATTCACTCCCTAATAAATCATAATGAAAGATCCCCGAAAGTTTTGAGATTATCGATAATATATAAATATGGCGGTGATATCACCTACGTAGGTAGTACAACCCACCAATTCGGTGTCAAGATATCAGAACGCAAGCGAGTCTCATACAGAACACAATTTTCACTCTCTAATCCAAATAACTAGTTCCTCTATTAGGTATCATTGCCTGCCTGAAAATCACACCATTAAAACTAACTCCTTTTCTAATATTGCTCAAATCAGCCAACCAACCGATCTACCAATTTTAGAATCCCTCTTTATAAAATCGCTTTCCCTAGTTTTAATCTAGACAGCAGTCTTATAACAACTTTTTGATTTAACTATGAACACAGTTTATAATTGATACCACAAGTATTCTAATTCAATGTTTTATATTTTCATCGTAAAAAAAAAACTACTATGATAATGTGCGAATATATTAGCCCTAAGATCTATTTCATAAAAATATTTAACGAGCAAACCTCCGATGTTTTCATAAACCGGTCAAGTTTATGTTTTTCTCAGTGTTTACTGGCTTTTGTCTTTGTAAGTTTTTATATCTGTTGATAGGAGGAAAAAAAAGAAAAGAAAAAACTTTACTAAATGTAATTAGTATTTAAAATAAAACGCATCTCTCTTACTTTCTTATTTATAATTTTCCGAACTTTTTTCAACTGCAACACATTACAAAGATTATTCATCAGTACAGCTTGCACCTTAGATCTATCTATGGTTCTTATTCTAAACCATGGTTTCACTACGATATAAAAACACCGGCACCAAACACCCTTACGTAAGACCTTAGTACATTCAAGACTTTGTATTCTCCAAAAAATTAATCGCACCCGCCACTCACTCATCATCATTTGTTCCCTTTTAATTCAACATGTAACCTAAGTATTTAGTAGCAAAAACCTGTTCTAATTGCTCGTCATCAATATTATTCTCAAAGCCATCTCTCCTTAGACTATCGCCGTTGCATGTTTTATACACTTCATACCACTTTCCTTCAAACTTTTCTCCCTGATTCAACACCAGAGAACCCAAATCCATTGCATATAAATAGAGTAAGGACACTCATACTCGAGGTATCGCCAATCTGGTTGGTGCACTCTTCACAGCCCAATCTTTCCCACTTCTACCACTTAGTTTTTTCATCACCCCCCTCCTTATACAATTGAAAGATTCCAGAACATAAAATCATCCTTGCTACCCCGCTGCAATCTCTACCATTTATTCTCACAGAAACTAACTAACTCATATATATATATATATTATATAATATATATATATATATTATACCTATATATATATATATATATATATATATATATATATATAATATAATATATATATACTATATATATATTTAATATATATATTATATATATATAATATATATATATAATATAATATATATATATCTATATATATATATAAATATATATATATATATATATATATATATATATATATAACCCATATAAATATATGAAGCACTTGTGCTTCGGTATGATATTGATGGATCTTATGATGATAATTCAACGCATAGATGTAATAAAGCCCTAGGTATGTTGATCAATATAAAGAGGAAACACATTGAGGATAATCACTACACAGTTCGGCTTGGGTGTTCGTATATTAAAGGTATAATATATTTATCACAAGATAATAGTCTATCATTGATTATGAATAACAGTTTATTAGGTAATGGATATTTAAAGCTTGACAACTATGACACATAAAATGAGGATGAGTGCAACTTCCCACACATATTACAAGGGGCAGACGAGAGTGAGCGTCTAATAATAAGGCTATCCATTGACTCGTTCATTTGTCCATTGCATGAATGTAAATTACGAATCTGATATTGACTATTTTGTGGGAAAATCTCTAAGGCGTTTGCCAATTTCCACTAGATAGGGTGCAATTATATATTATATATATATATATATATATATATATATAATAATTATATATATATTATATATATATATATATATATAATATATATATATATATATAATATATATTATATGATATATTATAATATATATTATATATATTTATAATATATATATATATATATATATATATATATATATATATATTATATATATATAATATTATATATATATATATATATATATATATATATATATAAATATATATATATATATATATATATATATATATATATATATATATATATATATATATATATATATATATCAACTTCCCACTTTCCGCAAAGAGTAGGGTGCGTGACTGCACGGAAAAAGAGTAAAGTAGAAGAGTATGACGTGAGTCGAAAGAAAAGCCCATCCACACCATATTACAATATTGACGCAACATAGTTTTTAGATCATTCTTCGTCGCTATTTTCCTCATCGGGTAGATCTTCAAATTCTTTGGTTTTCTTACTTACGGTTTCGTGAGAAAGAGTTTGGAAAAATTCATGGTCCTTTTGTGGAATGTAGGTCAATAACGAAAGAAGATCTTTGAATTTTTCTAAGGAAATTTTTACCGATGGGCAACATTCTGGCAAACTTTCTTGAAAATTTATTCCTTTCTTTGGAGCAAAGTCTACTACATGCTCAGAAACATTTGGATCTAATGATGTTTTGTACTGAATTTTTCCTTCTAGTTTTCTTATTTGAAAGCACTTCCTTCTTCATTATGGTTGCGAAAGCAAAGGTTTTTAAGATTACTTTTGAAATTTAACATTTTTCCTTTCATTCTTAGGATCTCATATGGTACTCTGGTTGCAGTTTTAATAAGCTGAACCCACTCATCAAGTGAAAAGATTCTCTCAACTCTATTTTTCTTCTTTTCTATTTTTGCGAAATCAGAGTCGTTAGGCAGAAACGAATGCCCCGACTCTAGATATGTGTGCTCCCAACTGTCAATATTAAAATGGCAAAGTGCAAACATCATGAAGGAAATCATTGTCTTGTTTCGGTTCTGACCCCCACAACTATCACTAAAAGTTACAATTTCATTAATATTACTTAAATCTTGGCTTTTTAAGAAATGAAAAATGCTGGAACATATTTCATTAGCTCCTCTCCTTCCCTCTGCTTCAGTCCAGAGGCACATATATCCTTTGTTGTTATGTCTGGTATTTATTCCTAAATTCAATAACCATAGCTGCCTTTTATAAAATGCAACACTTGTATTTAAATAAGGGATGGGTTGTGTTTTTTGCATGTCAAAAGTGAAGCAGAGTATTGTTTTATCTTTTTTTGAATCTGACGTCTTTTTATTAAGATACTCGCGTGCGTAATATGCTCTTCTAAGATGGGCTTCATGGGTGTTAATTAAATCTAATTTTTCTTCAGGGATGGCAGAATTAATCTGAATTTTCAATTTATCACACATTTGACATGTGTCAGCTTTTGGAATGTAGATATCTACATTTTAAGATATAAAGCATTTAACGAAAATTCTATAGCTTACTTTATATTGTTCTTCATTATTTTGTTCTAATTCTTCTAAGTAAAGTTCATATAACTTTTGAATTGTGAGTCCGGGTTTAAAGTATTGTCTTTTATTCAAAGAATAGTGAGATTGAAATTTTGGGAAAGCATTTAAAAATTTCTCAATCTTATCAAGAGTGGAAGTAGGAGTCTTGTTTGGTGGATGACCTCCTCTTTTGTCGGGTGAAATTAATCCTCCTTTGCTCTTTACTCTAAGTGCATAGTCGAGCCTTTTGTTAGAAATTCCAAGAGTGCTAAGAAACATTGATTTACATACATTTTTACCATTAAGGTAAAACTTTCTGCTAAAATTTCTATTATTATGTGTCATAGTTGTTCGTCTTTGGATAGGAAGTACCTTCACACTTTGCACAATGAATAATGATTGAGTTTGCCAATTACCCGAAGACCAGAATCTATTAAAAAGAATTTGCCTTTCATTTACGGTCAACTTCATAGCATTTCAGGCGAACTGACAGTTGATATTTTTAAATTTCTTTTCTTCAATTAATTTTCCTCTACTATTGACATGCAGCTGTCCGGCTTGTAAGCGTTGTTTCCTCGATGCAAAACCCTTAGCATTTATCTTTTCATACATGGGAGAGGAAGAAAGACCAAGGTTTTGTTCTTTCGGTGTTTTCTTTTCTGTAAGAGGAGTCTTTAAAAGTATTTGAAATGAACACACATCTGAAAATCAAAAAGAAATATTGGTTATTTAAAATTTAATCAATATTGTGATGATTTAGTAATAATGCTATCAGTTGAGCTGTTAAAAGCTTTTATATATATATATTATATATAGTATAATATATATATATATATAATATATATATATATATATATATATATATATATATATATAAATATTATATATATATATATATATATATAATAATATATTATATATATATATATATATATATATATATAATATATATATATATATATGTTAAAATTAAATATAATATATAAATAATAAATAATATATAATATATATTATATAATATATAAATATAATTATATATAATATATATTATAATATAATATATATGTATATATAATATATATTATATAATATATAATTAATATTAATTTATTAAATTATCTGTTGTAACACAGATATGTTGGTAAACACATGGACTTCAATATAAGTATAATATATATATATATACTATACTATATATATAATATATATAATAAATATATATATATATATATATATAATATAATGTGATATCATAAGCACGAACCGAGATGGGCACCTTAAATTGCCATGCCCTATGATTACAGGGCTCGGTTCCGTTACAGGGCTGAAAGGCAATGTAGAAGAGTTAACAGGCAAGGCAGGGCAGATGCATATGGAAGTGGGTGGGTATGAAATATTTCTGGAAAATGCATATGGAAACGTGGGACCAAAATGGGAAGAGAGAAAACGAATGATGAGCGAAGGAAGTAGCTGGACAAGAAAGGCATCGCAGGACAAACAGAAGCCATAACGTTACACAACAAAATAAAAGGAAACCGACGAATTACGCAGAAAGATAAGAAACAAAAGAAAAGACAAAACGCGTCTAAATATATAAGGGAACGACATGAGTGGACAACATCGTAAAAGTCAAGGTACCATAATCCTAATAAAGAAAAATAAAAGCAAATACATACGAGGTGTGTAAAGAAAGAAACAGAAGAAAAATAAAATTTAAAGAAAAATTAAAAACAAGGGGGGGGAGGAACCTGCGGGAGTAAAACTCTGCAGAAGGGAAAAAGGGAAGTGGGGAAATGACTCCACCTCAAAAGTCGGAAAAGGGGGGTAGGAGGAAGACGCGGAAATGAAAACAGAGCTGAACCGCGCATGCAAAACAGGGAGAAAAAAATAGGGAAATGCTGTGCAAAGGGCAACTAAACTCGACGGAATGAAAGGATCGGGAAAGGGAAGACGGAAAGTAGGGAAATCGGCCAGCTCCCAATGGCCGAAAAAGGAAAAGAATGACGTGTGAGGGAAAAAAAAAAAAGGTTAAAGTATAATATATTTGATTTAGTTGCAGGTATGTTGTGGACCTCCTCCTCAACCGAGGAGGAACCTTCGTGTGGGAGATATATAATATTATTATATTATATATACTATTATATAATATATATAATATATAGTATATATATATAGAATATATATATATTATATATATTATAATATAAATATATATATATTATATATATTATAATATATATTATATATATATATATATATATTATATATATATATATATACTATATATATATATATAACACAAATATTCCTTCGATATTTTAATTATTGGTATTATATGTTTTCTTTTATTTAATTTTAAATTCGATGGTTAACTTAATTTTTCTTTCATTATTTTATTTTATTATTAATATTATATTTATTTTATTGTGCGTATTTTATTAATTTTTTTTATTTATTTTATTAAATATTGTTTCTCATAAACTTATTATTTATTATTTAAGTAAGAGATACCATTAAGGAAATTCAGGTATTAAAATTATAGCACAGTATAATATTTCTACTATGATTATAGAATTTAAATATTTTTTTTTT
>JABUQX010096239.1:32500-36738 GCA_015478945.1 Trachelipus rathkii
GCGAGAAGGAAAGGTGCATAATAGAGTGAATGGCCGGGTTTTGTGAGGGGGTATGGTTGTGGCGCTTGTGGCCCACCTGGCCAATGGAATGGAACCCTGACACACTTGACGATAAGCCACAGTGAGGGTCCATCGCGGTCGCGTGAAGCTCTAGGATAGATTTTCTGACTGCTACGAGTTCTCACTAATAGGTGTAGAAGGGGCGGTAAGCTGGCTTCTTTCGACTTGTCATATTCTTCTACTACTTTTCTTTTCTGATGCATGGCTCACGCACCTTACCCCCAAGTCTTGGGAATAATAATAATGATTGAATTAGATGTAATAAATATATATATATATTATATATTAATATATATATATATATATATTTATATATATATATATATATATATATATATATATATATATATATATATATATAATATATATATATATATATATATATATATATAATATATATATATATATATATATTATATATATATATATATATATATTATATATATATATATATATATATATATATATATATATATAATATATATATATATATATATATATATATATATATATCTATATATATATAATATATATTAGGGATGTACTTAATCGTCATCGTCATCGTCATCGGCAAAAATCGGCATATTTTTTTTAAATCGTCATCGTCATCGGCAAATTTCGCCGATTATTTTGCCGATTAATTGACCAAATATTAAGAATTTAATAATAATAATAATCAATAATAAATAATAAATAATAAAATAATAATTAATAATAATAATAATGATGGAAAAAATAATAATTATATATATATATATATATATAATATTATATATATATATATTATAGTATGATATATATATATATAATAAATATATATATTATAATATATATATATATATATATAATATATATATATATTATATATTATATATATATATATATATATATGTCTAATATTTATATGGTTTGAATATATGTTTATATATTTTTATAATTTATATATAAATTATATAAAAAAACCCCCCAATTTTTTATTTTTTGGGGGCCTTTATGAGTTATATAGATTTTATTGACATTCAGTGCCTAATGGTTTTCGCCTTTCTGTTATGCGTTCATATCCACAATCATCCTTCCAGACAACATATCATATCCACATACTTATATCCACCACCCCTCTTCTAGACAACATTCTACAGACATCCCTTTCCCTTATATCCATACGTGTAGGGAGGAAAAATTGCCCACAAGCGTATGTTCTGCGTTTCGTAGAAGGCGACTAAGGGACGGTGGTAGTTAGGTTGCCTGCCTACTACCATTTATCTTTTGCCAGGGAATGCTAATGCATGGCCTCGCGAGCAAGGTCGTGCATCGCAGTAAGCGGCCCTTCTATCCTTCGGCCAAAATGTATGATACCTCTTATTTTTTCGCATGCAAAAAATACTGTTTACAATACAAGTTTAAGACAAAAAAATTAGTTTTATTTTCGTCCTCCTTAAAATTTCGTTTTCTTTTGTAAATGAAAATTTAGGGGAACTAAATAAAAAAAAATTATTAAATAATATTAATTTTTTTTCGCTAAATAAGTTTTTGAACGTATATAATCCGTTCCGAAACTTACAAAACTCGCGGAGTTTTGAAAGATAAAATTTTGGTTCGAGAACTTACCCAAGGATGCGAAGGAAGATATTTCTATCAACAGCAAATCATAAATTTTTCTCGATGGGAAATCGAAACTAGTTCGCTCGCTGCCGATAAAAGTCCCTTTACCTCTTATTTTGTCGCATGCAAAAAAAAAAAAAACTGTTTACATTACAATAAAAGTTTAAGACAAAAAAAATATAGTTTTATTTTCGTCCACCTTAAAATTTCGTTTTCTTTAGTAAATGAAAATTTAGAGGAACTAAATAAAAAAAATTATTAAAAATATGAAATTTTTTCGCTATATAAGTTTTTGAACGATATAGTCCGTTCCGAAACTTACAAAACTCGCTTATTTTTGAAAGAGAAAATTTTGGTTCGATAACTTAGCCACAGATGCGAAGGAAGATTTTTCTATTAACAGCGAATCATAATTTTTTCTCGATGTGAAATCTAAACTAGTTTGCTCGTTGCCGATAAAAGTCCCTCTTCCTCTTATTTTGTCGCACTCAAAAAAAAAAACGGTTTACAATACAGGTTTAAGACATCAAAATTAGTTTTTAATTTCGTCCTCCTTAAATTTTCGTTTTCTTTATTAAATAAAAATTTAGGGGAACTAAATAAAAAAAATTATTAAATAATATGAAATTTTTTTCGATATATAAGTTTTTGAACGAATATAATCCGTTCCGAAACTTAAAGAACTCGCTTAGTTTTTGAAAGAAAAACATTGGTTCGACAACTTAGCACAGCTATCATTGTTCATATTCCAAAAAAATAAACCAATTTTGTTTACTGGCAGCGAATAAACTAGTTTCAAAGCGAGCGAACTAGTTTTGATTTCACATCGATAAAAATTTATGATTTGCTGTTGAAAGAAAATCTTTTATCGTATAAATATACATAATCCTAGCAAAGTTCTCAAACTAAAATTTTATATTCCAACCCTCCGAGAGTTTTTGCAATTTTTGGAACGAAATATCGAAACATTTTAATCTTTTTTTTTAATTTAGTTACCCTAATTTTAAATAAGTAAAGAAAACGAATTTTTAAGGGGGACAAAATTAAAAGAAATAAATAATAATAATAATAATTCTATCTAATGAAAGTGTTCAAAGCAAGATTTTATTTTCCGTCCATCCGAAAGTTTTTGAATATTTCGAAACGAAAATAGAAATAGACGATCTCCTGAAAAAACCAGTTTACTCGCCTCCAATAAATGTCCCTCCCCTGTTATTTTGTTGCTCACAATACAAGTTTGTGACAAAAAAAAGGTTTAATTGTTGCGAATATGAGAGATGATAATTATTTCATTAGATAGAATTATTATTAATTTTTATAAAAACCGTTCCGAGATTTACATAACTCTCTGAATATTGGAATATAAAATCTTGGTTAAAAAATTTTCAATAAATAAATTATTATTATTTTATTTTTTGCCTCCATAAAAATAAAAATAAAAATATAAATTAGGACAACTAAATGAAGGGTTGTAGGATAAACTTTTAGTTTAAGAACTTAGTCAAGAATGTGAATAAATATACGATTTTTGATTTTCTATAAACAGTAAATCATAAATTTATATTGATTTGAAATCAAAACTAGTTTACTCGCTGCAAAAAAAATGTCCCTCTCCCTTTTATTTTGTTGCACTTGCACACAAAAAGCTGAGGTTTGATTAAATTGGTAAATTATACTTTCAAACATCAAACGCCGAAAAAGATGCCGTGAAGCACGAACGGCGAAAAATCTCTCTTCTCAAAAATATTAAATTGCTAAATTGGATTTTCAGTTTTTCATAAATATTAAATTGGCAAATTATACTTTCAAACACCAAACGCCGTAAAAGATGCCGTGAAGCACGAACGGCGAAAAATCTAGCTTTTCAAAAATATTAAATTGCTAAATTGGATTTTCAGTTTTTTATAAATATTAAATTGGCAAATTGTACTTTTCAAAACCACAAAAACGGCCGAAAGATGCGCAGAAGTAACAGTATTGCGAAGGGGCACGTATGGCGAGGGGGCACGTATTGGCGAAGGGGCACGTATGGCGAAGGGGCACGTTATGGCGAAGGGGCACGTATGGCGAAGGCGCTCGTATGGCGAAGGGGCACGGATTATGCGCGAAGGGGCACGTATTGGCGAAGGGGCACGTATGGCGAAAAATCTATTCTTCGAAAAAAAAATTAACAGTTTTCGCCATTCCACCCCTATCTATCAATAATAAACGGCCGAAAAAGAATGCCGGAGAAGTACGTATGGCGAAGGGGCACGTATGGAACGAGAGGCACGTATGCGAAGGGGCACGTATGGCGAAGGCGGCACGTATGGCGAAGGGGCCACGTATTGCGAAGGGGCACGTATGGCGAAGGCGCACGTATGGCGAAGGGGCACGTATGGCGAAGGGCGCACGTATGGCGAAGACCACGTATAGCTGAGGCGGGCACGTATGGCGAAGCGGCACGTCTATGGCGAAGGGGGCACCGTATGGCGAAGGACCACGATATGCGCGGAAGGGGCACTATGGCGAAATCTATTCTGCGATAAAAAAAAAGAGGGAGTCGCCAGCCACCCCTATCTATCAAATAAATGACG
>JABUQX010096240.1:0-20000 GCA_015478945.1 Trachelipus rathkii
CATGCACCCCATAGGGGGGGGGTGCTAGCCCCCAATGAGAATATTGACGTTAGAAGCTGAACTTGGTATAACCCTTTCATATAAGGTACCCACATCATATACTGGAGTTAAATAACCGTACATCCCAAAAGAGGGGGTCCCAGCCCCCAAAACCTAAAATATTGACGTAGAAAAAGCCTGAAACTTTGGTATACACCCTTCATATAAGTACCCACAATCATATAAGGAAGTTAAATAACGTACACCCAAATGGGGGGTCTCCAGTCCCCTCAATTACCTGAGATTTGACTGTAGAAGGCTGAAACTTGGTATACACCCTTCATATAAGGTACCCATATACACATTCGGATCGTCCCAACCAATTCTTGAACACACTTGACCTATGGTTTCACCACTAGTCCTTCTTCCTATAATACACCACTTTCGCTCCTATTGGTAAATCTGACCACAACTTATATCTCTTAATTTTAATAACTTTCTCTCCAACAGGCTCCATCCTGCCCTACTCGTATTTTCTGGCACTTTGATCGGGCCGATTGGGGGGCCTTGCGTTGGGCTTCTACGCTAGACTATAATTGGAATGACGTGCTTGTTCTGGTAAGCTTCGACTATCTGCCGATAAGGTGGGAGCTGGTAATCGTTGATGGGATGAGCAGGTTCATTCCTTCTTTCGACTAAATCTTTCTCTCCTCATAAATCATGGTTGTGTGCTTGTTCTCTGGCCATGCTCAGGCTAGAGACAGCGCATATCGGGAGTGGAAAAATTCTGGTTCTTCATATCATCCTCGCTAATTTTCATTCATGCTAGAAATCCGTGTGCAGGGATACCCTTCGACGAGCAAAGCGGACTTTAAAATCAAACGAAAGTGCGCTAAACTCTACTTGGTTCTCCTACTGATAAATTTCTGGCCCGTTGCCAAAAACATCTCTAAATATTCTGTAAATCTGCCTTTCTCCTTTATTCGATCTGATGGCTCCGTCGCTAACTCTCCAACTGAAATGGCCAATCTCTTCGGCTCCTATTTTCCTCTACTCAACCCTGGACGATTCTGGCATTCCTCCTCCTCCTTCTTCTTCCTCTCAAGTGTCGCTAACTTCTTGGCCCTGTATTTACATTTGATCGGTGCATGGGCTCCTGAGTCTATGAACGTTAGGAGGCGGGTGGCCCCGGATGGTCATTCGCTCCCCCGAGTTTTTTGAGGGGAATGTGCTTTACGTGGCTGACAGCCGACGCCCTCGTCTCAAGCTATATTTCTATGTCTCAATACTAGCACTTTCCTCAGTGTTGGAAGCACCGGCAATTTCCAACCTATTCCGGAAAAAAGGAAGCCGCTCCTGATCCTTCTAAACTATCGCCCTATAGCTCTTCCTTGTATTCTATGTAAGATCTTTGAAACTCCTGTCTCAACTCTCACTTCTCTAGACCATTCTGGAATCTCATTCTCTTCTCTCCGATCGCCAGTATGGCTATTCGGCGTTCAAGCTGACTGGCGATATACTTTCCGCTATTTAAAACCGCATTTTATTGGTTTTCACCGCTCTTAGGACACTACGGGAGACTTGCGTGGTGGCGCTTTGACATATCCAAAGCATTTGACCTGGTTTGGCACGCGTCACTGCTCTCCACCCTCCTCCTTTGGGTTTCCTCTTCTCTTTGCCTTACTTTATGTCTAGACTTTTTTTCCAAGTGGCTCACATATATAATCGGCTGTGGTTGATGGAGCGACATTCTTCTTCTTTTTCTGTCAATAGTGGTGTTCCTCAGGTTCTGTCTTATCTCCTCTTATTCTACTTTTTATTAATGATCTTTCTCACTGCACATCTAACTCTATCCACTCATAAGCCGATGACTCGACCCTCATTCTTCAACTCGTATTAATTCTGCTCCCTCTTTTACTTCTAGAATTGCTCTCGTCTCAATCTTTCCGAATCTATTCTCGCTGATTTGGATAGAATTTCCGATTGGCGGGTCGTTCCCTCAGCCCTTTGTGAATTTATTCTTTAAAAACATCACTCTACAAAGATCTCCCTCCTCTAAACACCTTCTAACTTTCCTATCTTTCTTTCGACGGTTCTCTCGTCTCTCCTGTTTGGACAATATAACATCGTTTGGCCTCACATAAACAAAAAATGTCCTTTGGGAAACTCACATCACAACGGTTGTAGGGCGGCCTCAAAGAACTGGAATTCTGTTTACACTGCGAGACTTTTTTTCCTCTTCTCAGTTACCTCCAGCTATACAAAGGTCTGCTGCCGCCTTGTAGGAGGTTACTGTTCTCACTATCTGGGGGGGCTCTGTTTCACCCGGCTTTTAGATAGGGTCGAGTCAAAAGCCAAAGGCTTATAAAACTGTTCTGTACTTTCCAACTTCAACTTGACCTCTATTCTGGGCGAGATGTTGGGCTTTAATTTCTTTTTATAGGTTATCGTAGCGGCAGGTGCTTCGAGGGAAATTACCACTCGCGTACCACCACCTTTACGCGCCCTCTGCAGCACAAGGGGTGCTGTGTCCTGCTCACGAGTTTTGTGGGCAGATATTGGTGACCTCCAGGCTAAGTTCCGCTGACGGTGCTTCCTTCTTTCCCTGCCACCACGTCTGTTCTGTGGAACTCTCTTCCATCTTCCTTGTGTTTCCTGCTGAATTTAATCTCCCTCACTTTAAAGCTGCGTCTGTGCTCATCTGCGTAATTTGCGCTAGCAGATGCAATTTTTGGCGTGTAACACCCTCCTTGAATAGGGCCTCGCCCGTGAGTGGTGGTGACAACTGTTAAAAAAAAAATAAAAAAATAAGGAAAAAAATACATACCCCAAAGGGGGGTCTCCGGCCCCAAAACCTGCGATATTGACTTAGAAACGACGAAAGCTCTGGTATACACCCTTCTATAAGGTAACCCACCATCATATATGGGTTAATTTAGCATTGGCATATCCAAAAGAGGGGTCCCCCAGCCCCCAACCAGAAATTATCGAGACGTAGGACGATGAAACTTCGGTAATGGCAATCTTGCATATAAGGTACTCCACATCATATATGGGTTAATACGGCATTGCATATCCAAAAGGGGGGGCCCCCCCCCAACCTGAAATATTAACATAGAACGACGAAACTTGGTAAACATCTTTCTTAAAATGAAGTGCGATAAAAAAAAATAATAAAAAAAAAAAATAATAAAAATAAAAAAATAAAAAAAGAAAATAAAAAAATTAAAAAAGAAAACAAAAATGTAAAATGAAACTAATAAAATAAAATTTCGTACATAAATGATATATTTTCAGTTTGACGTTTATAAAAATAAATTAGGACCCAAACTATATATTTAGTTGACGTTTACTAAAAGAAAACGGAGATTTTGAAATGAAATGGTAGTTCTCAAAGCCTTTAGAAAACGGTGCTTCTTTTCTCCAGTCCTATTTTTCCTTCCTCTTCTGTGTGTTCTCCAATTATATAATTATATATATAGTATATATATATATATATAAATATATAGATATATATTATAATATTACTAATATTAATAAATAGATGTATATATATAGATATTATAATAATATAATATATATATATATATATATAATATACTATATTATATTATATAAGACTGATCAATGAATATATGCTTACGTAACAAAGTTTTCCACATCAATAAAGCAAACATAGCATCAAACCTGAACTATGAATATAATAATGTGCACTCACAAACCTAACACATCTTAAACATGAATAAACAGTTAACATTAACAAAGTTCCGTACTTAACAACAGTAAGTAACTAACATTGAGCGCAGAACGTAACCTGCTTACACTTTTTTCTAACATACCACTGATATTTTTACATTAACACGTCATATTTTGTATAACATAACACAAAAACTTTTATTTATTTTGTTTTGTTTTCTTTAAACATTTTGTTTTTACTAAAAAAATTATTCTTTTCTAATGTTTCTATTCTTAAAAAAATTTGGCATTTTTACATACTCTAAAGCAGTAAATCAGTAAAGCAGTAAATCAGTAAATCAGTTAATCAAACTGCCCTCCAGTCACCCTCCTACCCATCCATGATCTATTGATCTATTGATCTATTGATTCAAGTCATTTTTTTTATTGAAATTGTTATGTTTTACATACCCTAAAGCTGTTGATGTTGTTGTTGAAATGTTGCGTTTGTTGTTGTTGTTGTAGTTGTTGTGTTGTTGTTGTTGTTGTTGTTGCTGTTGGTTGTTGTTGTTGTTGTTGTTGTTGTCGTTGTTGTTAAATTGTTTAATAGAGGATTAAGTTTTAGTTTAAATAAAAATTTACAACGCTTTTTCAAACCTATCTCTAAAATATTAATGTTAATTTTACATTAACATTGTAATATTGAAAACTAAACAAAAATATACTTCTCGATCCTAGCCTAACTGACATATCAGCAATTCATTAACAAGGTACAAGAAATTAGCAAGTTTTCAACTTACCAAGCCAGAAGTCAACATAGCAATCTCAATCTTTACTATACACGACCATCGCCCAAAAATATTATTATTATTATTATTATTATTATTATTATTATATTATTATTATTATTAATTATATTATTCTTATCAATATTATTCTTTTATTTTATTATATATTAATTTTTATTATTATTAACTCTAATTATTATTATTATTATTATTATTCCATAGATCTCAAAAACAATAACGCGTGCGATCACTTTGCTTGCAGGTTCACAACTAAAACATTGGTATGTAAATTGCTCTCTACCCTACACCTAACATTACGCATTTTGTACCGCTCAAAGGGTAACCAATCAGAGAACTGTATTTGCTAAGCCATCACGGTCAGCCAATGAAATTCGAGGAATGACTCATTAATCTTAATATCTTTTGACATATGAGAAGGGTAACGAGATTTATTACCTTGTTCCCAATATCTTTTGACATCTGTTTTTACCTTAAACAATAGTTTTATATTATTCATTATTAATTAATTATTATTATTATTATTATTATTATTATTATTATTATTATTATTTAATTATTATTATTATTATTTATTATTATTATATTATTATTATTATTATTATTATAATTATTATATCAACTATAGTATGTATACTGCACATAACAAAATCTACACATTATGTCATACAAATCTAACATAGCATACACACACACACACACACACACACACACACACACAGAGTAATTATAGACACTTTACTTAATACATTAGCCTGGCAATCATCGTACTAACTTACTGATCACATGACTGCTATTTCTATGATGTCAAGCAAATGTGTAATTTTCTAAACGTCGTGGGAAGACATTTACATTTTCCACATGTTTAACATAAACATTTCGTTTTGCTTTGTATTTTTTTTACGTTTTCTATTATTCTTTATATTTATTTTTGTTAAAAGTTAGTTATTTATTTATTTATTTTAGTTTTATTTATTTTTATTTTTTATTTATTTAAAATAATCTATATATTTTTTAAAAACTTTTATTTATTTTGTTTTGTTTTCTTTAAACATTTTGTTTTAGCTAAAATTTATTTCATTTTATGTTTATAACTTAAAAAATTTGCATTTTTACATACCCTAAATCGGATAAACATATCATAAAAATAAGTTCTTTATACACTAACCAACGAATATATGCTAACGTAACAAAGTTTTCACATTAATAAAGCAACATAGCATTAACTGAACTAAGAAAATTAATGTACAACGACAAACCTAAAACACCTTACGCACGAATAAACTACTAACATTAACAAAGTTCCATGCTTAACAACAGTAAAGTAGCTAACTCAGCGTACAAAACGTAACCTATTCACACCTTTTTCAGGCATATCTCTAACATATCAATGTTAATTTTACATTAACATGGTAATATTTAACAAAATTTTTATCATAACCTTGTCTAATTTCATACAGCCAACGAATGTATGCTAACGTAACTAAGTTTTTTACATTAACATAGTAATATTTAACAAAAATTCATCTCAACCTTACCTAACTTTCATAATCCCCAACGAATAATTGCAAACATTACAAAGTTTTATCCAAACATAACATAAAAATAACAAAGTTTTTTCCGAACATAACATAAGAATAAGTTCTTTGAATAAAATATCATAGTAAAGTGTAATAGTTTACTGATTTTAAATAAGTAAAACAAGTAAATCAGTAAATCAAACCACCCACTCCCCTCCACTCCTTCTCCTTACCCACCCTTCCGTGATATATCGATCTAGTGATCTATTGATTCAAGTCATTATTTTTACTAAAATTTTGGATAAACCTAACATAAAATAAGTTCTTTATATACTAACACAGACGGACTATTTCCTAACGTAACAAGTTTTACATCATAAAGCTAACATATCGACCTGAACTAAGATTATGTACAACGGCAAACCTAACCATACCTCACGTATGAATAATCTGCTACCATTTTACAAAGTTCCTACTTATCAAACAGGTAAAGTAGCTAACAGGACATACCAAAACTCAATGTATCCCCCTTTTCCAACATATCTGCAACAGCTAAAGCAGTATTTACAAATTCCCTTAATAAAGTGACCAATCTACCAAAGATATCAGCATCTTGAACTATGATTTGACACTATCTTCATCAAAGTGGTCACTATCATCAAATTTAACCATCATTTTGAACTATCAATAAACGTAGACATTACCAAAATTCTAGGGCAAACTTAACATTACCCAGCAAAAACTTTACCTAAGCCACGTTTCTAAACACATCATCGCTCAGTAGCACAGTAATATCTTACGAAACTTATCATTTTCTCTATCAAATCAGTATTAATTTTACATTGTCATAAGTAATATTTAACAAAAGTAACCAGAAAATTTAAACATAGGCTCTAAACATATCTATCACTTCACAATGGGCGAAAAACGCTACAATAGATCTAACATTTGAACCTTAACGCGTAAGACATTGACATCCGGACCTATGCAATAAGTTTTCAACCTATTCCCTCATTAGCAAACAGCAAAACTCAACGTACATGCTTTTACAATCACATCATCAGGCAGATATAAGCAGTATTATCTAAGCAAAAATTTTTAACAAAGTTATCCAAAATACTAAAATCAAAGGTACCAGCCATCTTGAGCTACTGAATTGATAGCTACATTCATCAAAGTGTCGTGGCATATCAAATATAACATTTTTTTGAACTGTGAATAAACGTGGACATTAGCACAGAGGAATTTCTTCTGGTTCAACACATTATAAAATTATACCTATCGTATCATACAGATCAACGAATAAACGCTAACATAAAAACTTTTTTTTTTTTTTTTTTTTTTTTTTTTTTTTTTTTTTTTTTTTATTTTTCTTTTTTAATTTTTTTTTTTCAAACTTTATTTTATAAGTTTCATTTAGCATTTATACTTTGTACTTAATTTTTTTATTATTTTATTTTTTTTTATTTTTTTTTTTTTTTTATTTATTTATTTTTTATTTTTTTTTTTTATTTTTAATTTCATTTTACATTTATTCTTTGTGTTTATTTTTTTTCATATATTTTCAAATTTTTATTAGTTTTTATTTATTTTTTATTTATTTTTGTTTCATTTGCTTTAAACATTTTGTTTTTACTAAAATATTTATGTAATAAAGCTAGCATAGCATCACGGAACTAAGAATATAATGTACAACGGCAAACCTAACACACCTTACGCGTGAATAAACTACTAACATTAACAAAGTTCCATGCTTAACAACAGTAAGTAACTAACTCAGCGTACAAAATGTAACCTGTTCACACTTTATTCAGGCGTATCTCTAACATATCAATGATTAATTTTACATTAACATGGTAATATTTAACAAAAATTTATCATAACCCTGTCTAATTATCATACTGACCAACGAAAGTATGCTAACCTAACAAAGTTTTTACATTAACATAGTAATGTTTAACAAAAATTCATCTTAACCTTACCTAACTATCAAAATTCCCAACGAATAATTGCAAACATAACAAAGCTTTTTCCAAACATAACATGAAAATAAGTTCTTTGAATAAAATATCATAGTAAAGTGTAACAGTTTACTGATCCTAAAACAGTAAATCAGTAAATCAAACCACCACCAAAAATAAGTTCTTTGAATAAAATATCATAGTAAAGTGTAATATTTATGCTTAAATCAGTAAATCAGTAAATCAAATCACCAGCCCCCCACCCTTCCATGTTCTATTGATCTATTGATTCAGGTCACATTTCGAGTATCATTTCGGATAAACATAGTCAAAAATAAGTTCTTTATATACTAACCAATAAATATTTGCTTACGTAACAAAGTTTTCACGTTAATAAATACCTAACACACAACAGCCGTACGAATAACAGCCATCTTAGCAACTTAACACAATAAAGCGACATAGGGGAAGTAGACCAAGTTTTCATTTTTATAACATTTTTTTCATTGAAAGAGCGTTATAATAAATACATAACACATATGTTTATTTTAATATATTAAATTCATCTAAGCAGGGGACATGGATTCAGCATAAACTGAGCATGTTCTATAATATCTCCTCCAGAGATTCAACTTTGAAAGGATGTAAGTATCAATTGGCATCTGCAACACTAAACCAATTTTTCTGCTATTTTGTTCAAACAGCAAATGCCACTCTCTCAAGGCAGAGAAGAGTAACTTATCATGTTTGAATAGTTATTGCATACTCCTGCAATTCTCAATTATAAGCGGAAACCACAAATTTCATTGTAAATATCGTAGATTACCCATGAGCTATATGTATTAAGTCTTCAAGTATGTCAAACATCGTCAATATGTGATGTTAATTCGTTTTCATTCTTATCAAAGCTGTTAATATTTTCAAGAGTTTCGAATTGTGAATCTATAGCATGTATACCAGAAGGGGACACTATCGAAGGGTTTTCCAATAGTTGCGTACATCAAGGCTTTTTACATTGTCAAGCGACGAGAAAATAGCATCTATTCTATTAGAACCTCTCAAACTGTCTCCACCGCTAGATATTTCCCTACGAAGCGATGTATAGGATGACACACACTTAGCCTTTACCCAGGCTCCTGTGATATCAATAATCTTGATGAATTCTTCAACAGAAATGAATAAGGGTCTATTATTTGCACCACCGGATGGAATACAAATAATGTATCTGCTACCATTAGGTTTACGATTGAATATAAATTGAACACATCCGTTGGGAATAACGAAGGTCCTCGTAAAGATATCATCAACAAGCGTAGAGAGGCGAGAGAGTTGCCATCGTATCAACACAGCGAAAAATGGTTCCTCCTGATGAAAGCTCGAGTGGTATATAACAGTACCCAAATGGATAACGAGATTCTTCTTATCGACGCAATCAGAAGAAAGTAACAAGAATACGAACGTACGAACGAACCATATCAGGTCGAAAGTACGTATAATCTAACCTGACAGCAACAGCAACACAGTAATATGAAACAAACTTAGACAAAACAAAACAAAACATAACAAAGTTTTATCCAAACATGACATAAAAATAAGTTCTTAGAGATAAAATATCATAGTAAGTGAAATAAATTAGTGATCCAAAGCTGTAAATCAGTAAATCAAACCTCCACCTTGCCCTCACTTACTCTCCATCTCTCGTCGTTCTAATGATTATTGATTTAATTGATCTAACGATCTCAAAGCCATATTTTCGAGTATCATTTTGGATAAACATAACAAAAATAAGTGTTTTATATACAGACCAATGAATATATGCTACCGTAACAAAGTTTTCACATCAATAAAGCTAGCATATCATAGCAAGAACTAATAATATAATGTGCAACGACAAACCTAACCCACCTTATTCAAGTAATTACTTTAATCGGTATAAGTTTTCATAACGTACTAATTAAAGGTATGGACAGTAATACAAACATTATTATTATTATTTTATTATTATTATTATTATTATTATTATTATTATTATTATTATTATTATTATTATTATTATTATTATTATTATTATTATTATTATTATTATTATTATTAAATATTGGAATATTTATTACGCGTAAAGTTAACATAATATCGCCTAAACTAAGAACATAACATACCTTACGTACGAATAAACAGTCAACATTAACAAAGTACACTGATTAATATTAGTAAAGTAACTACCAAGGCATCACAAAACGTAACCAACTTGTCTACACCCTGCAAGGAACATAACTAACATACTCACCGAGGTTTGCCGCTATATGACACGCAGATGTTCAGTTAGGCTTACACGGTAGGCTTATCATTAGGGTTACTTTCATGTTTATACAAAAGCTTTCACGAATGCTCCCCTCATCAACATAAACTCAATCTTTACTATACATAACCGAACAATTTTCAGCGACGAACCCCACTACATGGAGATCACCCCAGAGAGATGCATGAGGACCCATCTCGGGGGTACACCGAAGGGGGGTGTAAGCGGTTACATAAGGGCACACCCTTAGGGTTGTGACCTTACCGCTTACACCCCCCTTCGGGGTACCCCCGAGATGGGTCTTCATGCATCTCTCTGGGGTGATCTCCATGTAGTGGGGTTCGTCGCTGAAAATTGTTCGGTTATGTATAGTAAAGATTGAGTTTATGTTGATGAGGGGAGCATTCGTGAAAGCTTTTGTATAAACATGAAAGTAACCCTAATGATAAGCCTACCGTGTAAGCCTAACTGAACATCTGCGTGTCATATAGCGTCAAACCTCGGTGAGTATGTTAGTTATGTTCCTTGCAGGGTGTAGACAAGTTGGTTACGTTTTGTGATGCCTTGGTAGTTACTTTACTAATATTAATCAGTGTACTTTGTTAATGTTGACTGTTTATTCGTACGTAAGGTATGTTATGTTCTTAGTTTAGGCTATATTATGTTAACTTTACGGTTGATAAAACTTTGTTTTGATTATTAAATAATAATAATAATAATAATAATAATAATAATAATAATAATAATAATAATAATAATAATAATAATAATAATAATAATAATAATAATAATAATAATAATAATAATAATAATAATAATAATAATAATAATAATAATAATAATAATAATAATAATAATAATAATAATAATAATGTTCGTGTATGAGATAATAAAATAATATTTGGTCCGGATATGCTATGGAACTTTGCTAATGTTGACGGTTTATTCGTGCGTAAGGTGGGTTAGGTTTGTCGTTGCACATTATATTATTAGTTCTTGCTATGATATGCTAGCTTTATTGATGTGAAAACTTTGTTACGTTAGCATATATTCGTCGGTCAGTATATAAAGAACTTATTTTTGTTATGTTTATCCAAAATGATACTTCAAATATGACTTGAATCGATAGATCAATAGATCAATAAATCATAGAAGGGAGGATGGTGAGAGTAAGGAGGGCAAGGTGGGAGGTTTGATTTACTGATTTACAGCTTTTGGATCACTAAATTATTTCACTTTACTATGATATTTTATTCAAAGAACTTATTTTTATGTCATGTTTGGATAAAACTTTGTTATGTTTTGTTTTGTTTTGTCTAAGTTTGTTTCATATTACTGTGTTGTTGTTGCTGTCAGGTTAGATTATATGTACTTTCGAACTGATATGGTTCGTTCGTACGTCGTATTCTTGTTTACTTTCTTCTGATTGGTTGAAAGAAAGAATCTCATTACATTTGGGGACTGTTTATACACTCGAATTTCATCAGTAGGATATTTTTCGCTGTGTTGATACGATGGCATCTCACCCCTCCTCTACGCTTGTTGGTGATATCTTTACGAGGACCTTCGTTATTCCCAACGATGTGTCATTTATATTCAATCGTAAACCTAATGGAGCCAGATACAAAAAACCGAATGGAGTCCGATACATTGCTTGTATTCCAGCCGGAGGTGCAAATAATAGACCCTTATTCATTTCTGTTGAAGAATTCATCAAGATTATTGATATCACAGGAGCCTGGGTAAAGGCTAAGTATGTGTCATCTGATGCTTCGACTCGTAGTGAAATATCTAGCGGTGGAGACAGTTTGAGAGGATCTAATAGAATAGATGCTGTTTTCTCGTCGCGTGACAATATAAAAAGCCTTGATGTACGCAACTATTGGAAACCTTGATAGTGTCCCTTCTGGTATACATGTATGGGTTCCTTGATTTTTTCAATCCATCAGACCCTTTTGATTTAAAATGAAAAACGAATTAACATCACATCTTGACGATGTTGACATACTTGAGGACTTAATACATATAGCTCATGGGGTAATCTACGATATTTACACTGAAATTTGTGGTTTTCCGTATAATGAGATATACAGGAGTATGCTAATAACTATCAACATGGATAAGTTTACTTCTCTCTGGCTTGAGAGAGTGCATGCTGTTGAACCAAAATATGCAGAAAAATGGTTTAGTGTTGCAGAATGCATTTATACTTACATCCTTTCAAAAAGGGTTGAATCTCTGGAGAGATATATAGAACATGCTCAGTTATGCTGATCCATCGTCCCCTGCTTAGATGAATTAATATATTTAAATAACATATGTTTTATTTATATAACGCCTTTTCAATGAAAATGCTATAAAAATGAAAACTTGTTTTACTTCCCCTATGTTCGCTTTATTGGTTAAGTTGCTAATGATGGCTGTTTATTCGTACGGCTGTTGTGTGTTAGGTATTTATTAACGTGAAAACTTTGTTAGCGTAAGAAATATTTATTGGTTAGTATATAAAGAACTTATTTTTGACTATGTTTATCCGAAATGATCACTCGAAATGTGACCTGAATCAATAGATCATAGAATCATGGAAGGGTGGGGGGAGGGGGGGGGCTGGTGATTTGATTTACTGATTTACTGCTTTAGGATCAGTAAACTATTACACTTTACTATGATATTTTATTCAAAGAACTTATTTTTGGTGGGTTTGATTTACTGATTTACTGCTTTAGGATCAGTAAACTGTTACACTTTACTATCGATTTTTAATTCAAGAACTTATTTCATGTTTGTTTGGATAAGGCTTGTTATGCTTTGGCAAGTTTATTCGTTTGGGAATTTTGATAGATTAGGTAAGGTTAAGATGAATTTTTTTGTTAAATATTACTATTTTAATGTAAAAACTTTGTTAGGTTAGCATACTTTCGTTGGTCAGTATGATAATTAGACAGGGTTATGATAAATTTTTGTTAAATATTACCATGTTAATGTAAAATTAACATTGATATGTTAGAGATACGCCTGAATAAAGTGTGAACAGGTTACATTTTGTACGCTGAGTTAGTTACTTACTGTTGTTAAGCATGGAACTTTGTTAATGTTAGTAGTTTATTCGCGGTAAGGTGTGTTAGGTTTGTATAAACATTATATTCTTAGTTCCGTGATGATATGCTAGCTTTATTACATAAATATTTTAGTAAAAACAAAATGTTTAAAGAAAATGAAACAAAAATAAATAAAAAATAAATAAAAACTAATAAAAATTTGAAAATATATTGAAAAAAAAATAAACATAAAGAATAAATGTAAAATGAAATTAAAAATAAAAAAATAAAATTAAAAAAAAAATAATAAATAAAAAAAAAATAAAAAATAAAATAAATAATAAAAAAATTAAGTACAAAGTATAAATGCTAAATGAAACTTATAAAATAAAGTTTGAAAAATAAATTTAAATAAGTAAAATAAAAATAAATAAATAAAAAAAAAAAAAAATTTTTATGTTAGCGTTTATTCGTTGATCTGTATGATCGATAGGTTATTTTATTATGTTTGACAGAGAATTTTGCTAATGTCCACGTTTATTCATGGTTCAAAATGATGTTATATTTGATATGCAAGACACTTTGATGAATGTAGTATCAATTCATAGTTCAAGATGCTGGTACCTTTGATAGTTTGGATACTTTGTTAAAGAATTTTGCTAGATAATACTGCTTTATCTGCTGATGATGTGATTGAAAAGCATGTACTGTTGAGTTTTGCTGTGTAATGAGGGATAGGTTGAAAACTTATTCATAGGTCCGGATGTTAATGTCTTACGCGTAGGTTCAAATGTTAGTATCTATTGTAGGTTTTCGCCCATTGTAAGTGATAGATATGTTAGGCTATGTTTAATTTCTGTTACGTTTTGTTAAATATTACTATGACAATGTAAAATTAATACTGATTTGATAGAGAAATGATAAGTTTCGTAAAGATATTACTAGTGGCAACTAGCGATGATGTGTTAGAAACGTGGGCTTAGATAAAGTTTTTGCTGAGTAATGTTAAGTTTGCCCGAGAATTTTGTTAATGTCTACGTTTATTGATAGTTCAAAATGATGTTATATTTGATATGAGTGACACTTTCATGAAGGTAGTGTCAATTCATAGTTCAAGATGCTGATATCTTTGACAGATTGGTCACTTTATTAAGGGATTTTGTAAAATACTGCTTTAGCTGTTGCAGATATGTTGGAAAAGTGGGGATACATTAAGTTTTGTATGTCCTGTTAGCTACTTTACCTTTGATAAGTAGGGAACTTTGTAAATGTTAGCAGATTATTCATACGTGAGGTATGTTAGGTTTGCCGTTGTACATTATTATTTCTTATTCAGGTCATGATATGTTAGCTTTATTGATGTTAAAACTTGTTACGTTAGCATATATTCGTTGGTTAGTATATAAAGAACTTATTTTTATGTTATGTTTACCCAAAATGATACTCAAAATATGACTTGAATCAATAGATCACTAGATCGATATATCACGGAAGGGTGGGTAGGGGAGGGGAGTGGAGGGGTGGGTGGTTTGATTTACTGATTTATTGATTTACTGATTTAAAATCAGTAAACTATTACACTTTACTATGATATTTTATTCAAAGAACTTATTCTTATGTTATGTTCGGAAAAAACTTTGTTATTTTTATGTTATGTTTGGATAAAACTTTGTAATGTTTGCAATTATTCGTTGGGGATTATGAAAGTTAGGTAAGGTTGAGATGAATTTTTGTTAAATATTACTATGTTAATGTAAAAAACTTAGTTACGTTAGCATACATTCGTTGGTCTGTATGATAATTAGACAGGGTTGTGATAAATTTTGTTAAATATTACCATGTTAATGTAAAATTAACATTGCTATGTTAGAGATATGCCTGAAAAAGGTGTGAATAGGTTACGTTTTGTACGCTAAGTTAGTTAATATTAGTTACTTTTCTGTTGTTAAGCATGGAACTTGTTAATGTTAGTAGTTTCGTGCGTAAGGTGTTTTAGGTTTGTCGGTTGGGTGGAGGGATGTCTTAGTTTCTAGTTATGCTATGTTAGCTTTATTAATGTGAAAACTTTGTTACGTTAGCATATATTCGTTGGTTAGTGTATAAAGAACTTATTTTTATGATATGTTTATCCGATTTAGGGTATGTAAAAATGCAAATTTTTTAAGTTATAAACATAAAATGAAATAAATTTTAGCTAAAACAAAATGTTTAAAGAAAACAAAACAAAATAAATAAAAGTTTTTAAAAAATATATAGATTATTTTAAATAAATAAAAATAAAAATAAATAAAACTAAAATAAATAAATAAATAACTAACTTTTAACAAAATATAAATATAAAGAATAATAGAAACGTAAAAGAAAATACAAAGCAAAACGAAATGTTTATGTTAAACATGTGGAAAATGTAAATGTCTTCCAACGACGTTTAGAAAATGTTACACATTTGCTTGACATCATAGAAATAGCAGTCATGTGATCAGTAAGTTAGTACGATGATTGCCAGGCTAATGTATTAAGTAAAGTGTCTATAATTACTGTGGTGGTGTGTGGTGTTGTGTGTGTGTGTGTGTGTGTGTGTATGCTATGTTAGATTTGTTATGATACATTATGTTTATATAGTTGATATAGATAATAATAATTATATATAATAATAATAATAATAATAATAATAATAACAATAATAATAATAATAATAATAATAATAATAATAATAATAATAAAACTATTGTTTAAGGTAAAAACAGATGTTAAGTAAGGACATAAGGGGAATAAAGTAATAAATCTCGTCACCCTTCTCATATGTCAAAAGATATTAAGATTAATGAGTCATTCCTCGAATTTCATTGGCTGACCGTGATGGCTTAGCAAATACCGTTCTCTGATTGGTTACCCTTGAGCGTACTAAAATTGCGTAATGTTTAGGTGTAGGGTAGAGAGCAATTTACCTACCAATGTTTTAGTTGTGGACCTGCAAGCAAAGTGATCGCACGCGTTATTGGTGTTGTGAGATCTATGTGAAATAATAATAATAATAATAATAATAATAATAATAATAATAATAATAATAATAATAATAATAATAATAATAATAATAATAATAATAATAATAATAAAAATACCTTTATTCAAATATTATTTATAATTAATAAATATAATATCAAATAATATTTAAATTATTCAATAATAATAATAGTAAAGATTGAGATTGCTATGTTGACTTCTGCTGGTAAGTTGAAACTTCTTTTAGTTACCTTGTTAATGAATGCTGTATGTCAGTTAGGCTAGCATGAGATATATTTTTGTTTAGTTTTCAATATTACAATGTTAATGTAAAATTAACATTAATATTTTAGAGATAGGTTTGAAAAAGCGTTGTATATTTTTATTTAACTTGAACGTTTGATATATTAAACTTTAACAACAACGACAACACAACAACAACAACAACAACAACAACACAACAACAACAACTACAACAACCAACAACAAACGCAACATTTCCAACAACAACATCAACAGCTTTAAGGGGTAGTAAAACATAACAATTCAATAAAAAAATGACTTGATTCATAGATCATAGATCATAGATCATGGGATGGGTAGGAGGGTACTGGAGGGCAGTTTGATTACTGATTCTGCTTTACTGATTTACTGATTTACTGCTTTAGAGTATGTAAAAATGCCAAATTTTTTAAGTTATAAACATAAAAGCATAAAATTTTTTAGTAAAACAAAATGTTTAAAGAAAACAAAACAAATAAATAAAAAGTTTTTGTGTTATGTTATACACAATATGACTTTTTAATGTAAAAATATCAGTGATCTGTTAGAAAAAGTGTAAGCAGGTTACGTTCTTGCGCTCATGTTAGTTACTTACTGTTGTTAAGTAGCGGAACTTTGTTAATATGTTTAATGTTTATTCATGTTAAGATAGTGTTAGGTTTGGTGCCGCGCACGTTATATTCATAGTTCAGGTGATGCCATATGTTTGCTTTAATTGATGTGAAAACTTTGTCACGTTATAGCATATATTCATTGATCAGTATGATAATTAGACAAGATGTGGATTTATACTATATATAATATAATATATATATATATATATTACTGAGTATATATAATATAATATATTATTAATTACTATTATATATATATATATATATATATATATATATCAGTATGATAAAATTATATATATATATATATATACCTATATATATATGATATTATATATTTTATCATATACTATTTATATATATATATATATATATATATATATATATATATATATATATATATATATATATATATATATATATATATATATATATATAATATATAAATAAATAAATATATATATATTATATTATTATATTATATATTGACATAGAAGGATGAAATTTGGAGAACACACAGAAGAGGAAGGACAAATAGGACTGGAGAAAGAGCACCCGTTTTCTAAAGGTTTGAGACTACCATTTCTATTTTCAAAATCTCGTTTTCTTTTTATAAACGTCAACTAAAATATATAGTTTGTCCTAATTTATTTTTATAAACGTCAACTGAAATATATAGTTTGTCCTAATTTATTTTATTAGTTTCATTTTACATTTTTGTTTTCTTTTTTTTAATTTTTTTATTTTCTTTTTTTATTTTTTTTTTTTTTTTTTTTTTTTTTTTTTTTTTTTTTTTTTTTTTTTTTTTTTTTTTTTTTTATTTTTTTTATTATCGATGATACATCGTAAGAAAGATGTATACCAAGTTTCGTCGTTCTATGTTAATATTTCAGGTTTGGGGGCTGGGGCCCCCCCTTTTGGATATGCAATGCTATTTAACCCATATATAATGTGAGTACCTTATATGAAGATTGCATACCGAGTTTCATCGTCCTACGTCGATATTTCAGGTTTGGGGGCTGGGGACCCCCCTTTTGGATATGCAATGCTATTTAACCCCTATATGATGTGGGTACTTATATGAAAGGGTGTTATACAAGTTCGTCGTCTACGTCAATATCTCATAGGTTTTGGGGGCCGGAGACCCCCCCCCTTTGGGGTGTACGGTTATTTAACTCCTTATATGATATGGGTACCTTATATGAAGGGTGTATACCAAGTTTCAGCGTTCTTTGTCAATATCTCAGGTTTGGGGGGCTGGAGACCCCACCCCTTTGGGGTGTAGGTTATTTAACTCTTATATGATGTGGGTACCTTATATGAAGGGTGTATACCAAGTTTCAGCCTTCTACGATCAATATTTCAGTTTGGGGGCTGGAGACCCCCCTTTGGGGTGTACGGTTATTTAACTCCATATATGATGTGGGTCCTTATAATGAGAGGGGTGTCGATACGCAGTTATCAGCCCTCTACCGTCAAATCTCAAGGTTTGGGGGCTACACCCCTATGGGGGGCATGGCCACGTACCTCGTCTACGAGCGAGGTTACGTCACCTATGGGGTGTCAAGTTTGAGAGAGATACCATGCGGCAAACTCTATCCGTTACTAAGGGGACGGTGTGGTGCGGTGCGGTGCGGTGCGGTGCGGTGCGGTGCGGTGCGGTGCGGTGCGGTGCGGTGCGGTGCGGTGCAGTGCGCTGCGGGGCCACAACCGGTGCGGGAATATACACGTCAATAAAAAAAATATTCGGTAATTAAACATTTATTTATTTATTTACTTATTAATTTATTATTTATTTATTAATTAATTAATTTATTAATTAATTTATTAATTAATTTATTAAATTAATTTATTTTATTAATTTTACTATATTAATTTTTCTTTTTATTGTTTGTGTAAAATAACCTGCGGTTTTTTTCGTCGATAGAAGGGGAAGAAAAGGGGAGGGGAGGGCTGGAGGGGAGGGAGGGGATTAACTCCCGCGTTATCGATCGTTTCGCGTTAGGCTTAATTGCCATCCAATATCATCACTCAACTACTACCGGCTTAGAACGTTAGAAATAACCCTCTAAGCCGTGAGCATCAAAGCTGTTATTACAAATTAAGAATGAATAGTGTGGATAATGCGACCACCGACTAGAACGCTGAGAACGAGCGGTAACAGTGTTGCGACACAATGAGGACAATATGCTCGATGCTTTACGACTGAGGCTATCCCCCGAGTACAACCAACCCAAAAAGTTGACTTCAAGTACGAGCTTTTAAAAAGCAATCGAGGTTTCCCTTCAAGGCGACATTCAGTCTATTGGTACCACGACTACCGTTCCAATGTCCCCTAGGACGCAAGATGAGACTGCCTAAGGATGTGCGACCTGTCAATCATTGCCCAAGTATCTTAAGATTATTGATGTAGTTGTTAAATATTGCATCACTTTTTTGGGTTGGGGGAATAGCTCAGCCGTAAAGCATGAGCATAAATTGTCCTCATTTCGACACGGCGTTAGCTGTGGTTCAATCCCGAGGGCAGTAAATTTTTTACCTTCCTGCTTTATGTTCTTTGTTTAAGATCATCTTAATAAATAGCCATTATGCAATATTTCACAACTACACAATATAAAGAACGAGGGATAGAACAGGCTGGACACTGGTGATGTCGCCTTGAATGGAACTCGATTGCTTTAAAACTGTCTTGACGCTCAAACTTTTGTGGGTTGGGGGATAGCTCCAGTCGTAAAGCATTGAGCATATTAGTCCTCATTTCGGAACACGGTGGTGGTTTCACATCCCGGAGGAGAGGCAGCAATTCTTTCACCTTGCCACTTT
>JABUQX010096240.1:27500-43268 GCA_015478945.1 Trachelipus rathkii
CGGCTGGAAATTTGGAATCGTCCCATCTTTAATGTTGTATATATATATATCATAATATAATATATATGTATAATAATAATATGTATATGTATGTAACTATAATAATATGTAATAATATGTATATATATAATAATATAATATATAATATTAATAATAATAATATATAATATAATATGTATATATATATGTATATATATATATGTAATATGTCTATGTAATATGTATATAAAAATATATCAATAATATAATAATAATAATAATAATAATATATATAATAATATATGTATATATATAATAATATATATATATAATAATAAAAATATCAATAATAATATGTAAAATATATGTAATATATGTAATATATATATAATATATATATATATATTATAATATGTATATATGTATATATTAATATATATATATATATATTTATGTATATATAATAATATAATAATAATAATAATAATAATATAATAATAATAATAATAATATATAATAATAATAATAATAATAATATAATAATAATAATAATATATAATATATATATATATGTATATATATATATAATATATATGATAGATATACTAGAGGAATAATAATAATAATAACATAATAATAATAATATATATAATAATAATAATAATAATAATAATAATAATAATATATATATATATATATATATATATATATATATATATATATATATATATATTATATATAGGTGTATGTACGTGTGTGTGAGTGTGATAAGTTATCTTGTTGACTTAGTCTTTATTTAATAAAATCAAACCAACTTTTTCTTTTTGTTTCTTTACCAATCTAATTAAGAAAATTTCTTTAAGTATTTAAAGTTAAATATGAAATTTTTCTTTTTCAAAGACTCTATTATTGAAATAATAATAATAATAATAATTATATAATAATAATAATAATAATAATAATAATAATAATAATAATAATAATAATAATAATAATAATAATAATAATAATAATAATAATAATAATAATAATAATAATAATAATAATCATAATAATCATAATTAATAATAATAATAATAATAATAATAATAATAATAATAATAATAATAATAATAATAATAATAAAAATATTTAATAATGCTAAAAATAATAATAAAAATATTTAATAATGCTAAAAATAATAATAAAAATATTTAACAATAATAATATTTAATAAAAATAATAATTAAAAATAATAATCTTTGAAATGTATGTTACTATTTTCTGCATTTAAGTAAAAAGACGTTATGATTTATGTAGATTTTTTACTCAACATTCATTTTTGTTTTGCACTTTTGTGCTTCGAAATTATTTATTTTTCCCCTCTTTAATATATTTTCTGATTTTCATATAAAATTTTGTCCATCAGTTTATTTGAATAATTTTCCATTCAATATAATTTCTCTGTTTAATTTGTGTTCCTTATTAATATTCATTCAATCGTTATTTTTAGGTAATTATTTTACAAAGATTGTATTGTAATATTATATTTAAAAGTAAATTTCATATTTTTATTTTTAATTTTCAAACATGAAAAATACGTACTTTGTGAATAAAATTATTTTCGAAAGGTGGCGGTTTTTCAATACTACCCTTCTGAAATTTTAACGGCTTGTTTCTCACGATCTTTCGGAATTTATTGCTATTATTTGTTCAATTATAGTGATACTATTATTGTTAAAATAATTTGGTGATTTATTTCATATTACATTTAGTTGAAAACACAAAACTAAACAGAAGCCTAAATAAAAACCATTTTGTTTATTTAAAACATTAATATTTTCTCACCTCTCATTTTGACTGTATGTAAATATTGAAATTTATAAGAAACAGAAATTTCAATTTTCTTTTACTAATTACCTTTACTTCTGCATAGGTGGTTTCATTCAGGAGCTTTCCCAGCTTTTGCATAATCAAGTTTTCTTTTACTTTTTGACTCTTTGTAAATTACACTGGTCTGCATGAAAATCGGCCCTGACAACATTCCTGCTGATTCTTATTTAAAATGACCTCCTGAATCCGAATATGACCCCCGTTTTCCCCCATCACCCACCGTTTTCGGGGGAGGCCCCACCTATTTTTATCACTTTTTGATAATTTGGAGGGATGAAAAGGATTATTTTAGCCTTTACATTTCTTCTGAGGGGCTAGAGAGGTGAAAAGTTCTAAAACATGAACATTTGTAGCAAGAAGGTAAATTTTTGGGGGGATTTGCCCCTTAAATTGAAAAAAAAAATCATTAAAAATTATCGATTTTTCCGTTTTTTTCGCAATTTTTTCACTAATTTTCTACATATTCCAGCTTCCAGCCCCCTCATCTGCCCCCAAACAGCCATAATAATAATAAAAATTATATAGCAACAATAATAAAAATATATAACAGCAGTTCAGAAGATTCACTGTACCACGATGGCGTTCTCAATACTTCGCGTGCATAGGTTTGCACAGGAATTTTTTCTAGACTTGACACCGTTCCTGCTAATTCTTATGTAAAATGACCTCCTGAATCCGAAAATGACCCCCGTTTTCCCCCATCACCCACCGTTTTCGGGGGAGGCCCCCACCTATTTTTATCACTTTTCGATAATTTTATGGCCATGAATTTGATTTGGAGGGGTGAAAAGATTTTAGGTGTAAATTTAGAGTAATAAATAAAAAGTAAAATAATAAATGTAAAAAGTTAAATAATAATAAATGTAAAGAATAATAATTAAATAAGATAAGTACCTTCATTTGGTGCTTGCTTTCCTTTTGTACCCTGAGGTAGAAGTTTCTCGTACCAAAAACCAGCAGTACTCTGCCAACATGCTCGCATTCCACTTCCCTGAAAATCTCCTCTCGAACCTATTGATGTCTTGATGGAACCGTTCTCCGTGTTCATCCGAAACTGCTCCTAAATTTTCAGGGAAGAAGTCCAGGTGTGAGTGAAGGAAATGCACTTTAAGAGACATGTTACACCCCATGGCCTTGTACGCTGACAGCAATTCCTCGACATGAGCGACATAATCATCACTTTTGTTGTTACCCAAAAATTTCTCCCACACGTTTTGGAGTGCAAGCCATGCTCGTTTTTCTTTTCGATTCAGGTATTCAGTAAACGTAAAATAAAGCCTGAACATGCCGGTGCAAACCTGGGCGAGGGAGGTATTGAGAGCGACAGCGTGATACAGTGAATCCTCCGAACTGTTGCTATATATTTTTACTATTGTTGCTATATATATTTATTGTTGCTATAAATTGTTGCAATATATTTCTATTATTTGGGGCAGATGAGGGGGTTGGAAGCTGAAATATGTAGAAAATTAGTGAAAAAATTGAAAAAAAAAAAAAAAAAAACCGGAAAAATCGATAATTTTTAATGATTTCTTTTTTTCAATTTAAGGGGGCAAATCCCCCTTCAAAATCTACCTCCTTGCTACAAATGTTCATGTTTTAGAACTTTTCACCTCTCTAGCCCCTCAGAGGAAATGTAAAGGCTAAAATAATCCTTTTCATCCCTCCAAATTATCAAAAAGTGATAAAAATAGGTGGGGGCCTCCCCCGAAAACGGTGGGTGATGGGGAAAACGGGGGTCATATTCGGATTCAGGAGGTCATTTTACATAAAAATCAGCAGGAATGCTGTCAGGGCTGGTTTTTTTTTTTTTCTTTGCCAGACCACTGTTATTGGGAAAATAAATTGTAATTTATTCTCGTAAGAGGTTCCAAAGTTAAGAAAATAATGAAAATATATATTTATTTATCACCATAAATTAGTTATTACTATTAATAGATACAAAATGTTTTCTAAGCTGTCTAGAATAAAGGATAACTAATAAATTTGGAACAAAAAGTAAATCTTAAATATTATGTTTATTATTATTATATTGATAACTATTTGGTAATTATAGAGCTGAACTGACCCATCGCCTATTTAAGTAAAAATCCCAGCATAGTCTCTAAATAAATTTATTTTCTTATAATTGAATTTCATTTTATCGCACTTTACAGCGTAGGCTACTTTAAAATTCGCGAGGCAAATAATGACTATGACGCATGAAAACCATAATGTAAAATTGATACTATCGGAAAATATAAATAAATTTCAAATATATATATATATATATATATATATATATATATATATATATATATATATATATATATATATATATATATATATATATATATATATATATATATATATATATATATATATATATATATATATATATATATATATATATATATATATATATATATATATATATATATATATATATATATATATATATATATATATATATATATATATATATATATATATATATATGGGAAAATTCACTTTTAAATCACCTTTCCTTTGTTTGTGTGTGCAAACCAAACCAAGTCTCTTGCCTGAGTCACGTGCGTGAGTCGCACGCGACTCAAACTGACTCGGTTCGGAACACAAACGTATGGACGAACTTGAGAGAATATATATATATATATATATATATATATATATATATATATATATATATATATATATATATATATATATATATATATATATATATATATATATATATATTAAATCTGTGTCTATCTAACCACACTTTATCATAAACTAAACTTAAAAAGTACAGTTGAACTAACCTAGACGGATTCACGTTGCAGAGCAATGAAACCTAACCTAGATTGATTCACGTTGCAGAACAAGGAAACCTAAGGTACAAAGTTTGGCATATATATATATATATATATATATATATATATATATATATATATATATATATATATATATATATATATATATATATATATATATATATATATATATAGAGTGAAATCTTACGTCAAATATTTCGAAATTAATTCGTTTTTAAATATTACGAACATTGTTAATATTCACATCTATCACCTATCAAATCGTAATGTAAACTAAAAAAAAATTCCATAACAAAGTCATTTAAAGTAAAAAAAATTATTGTACATTTGACAACAAATTTTAAATATATATATATATATATATATATATATATATATATATATATATATATATATATATATATATATATATATATATATATATATATATATATATATATATATATATATATATATATATATATATATATATATATATATATATATTGGTAACTCAAGCCTTTATACTAACTCAAGTAGGTGCCTACAAAGTGACTCAATTTGTGTATACAGACAAACGCACGAAAGGTGATTTGAAACTGCTATAATATATATATATATATATATATATATATATATATATATATATATATATATATATATATATATATATATATATATATATATATATATATATAAACGAACAAAGAGATGGACCTCGATCTCTTGACGCAACGTCAGGATTGGCCTACGTTTAGCGTAGATCCATCTAGGTTAGGTTTAGGCTTACGGCATCGACGATACTAGATACTCAATGTTTTCTAAACTGTCTAGAATAAAGGATAACTTGTAAATTTAAAACAAAAATAGATCTTAAATATTATGTTTATTATTATTACATTGACAACTATTTGGTAATTATAGAGCTGAAGTGGTCCATCGCCTATTTGAGTAAAAATCACAGCATAGTCTCTAAATAAATTTATTTTCTTATAATCGAATTTCATTTTATCGCACTTTGCAGCGTAGGCTACTTTAAAATTCGTGAGGCAAATAAAGACTATGACGCACATAAACCATAATGTAAAATTGATGCTATCGGAAAATATAAATAAATTTCAAATATATATATATATATATATATATATATATATATATATATATATATATATATATATATATATATATATATATATATATATATATATATATATATATATATATATATATATATATATATATATATATATATATATATATATATATATATATATTTATGTATATATATATATATATATATATATATATATATATATATATATATATATATATATATATATATATATATATATATATATATATATATATATATATATATATATATATAAACGAGTGCAAAGTTGACCTCGATCTTGAACGTCAGACTCTAGGTTAGGCCTACGTTTACGTCAGCGTAGATCCATCTAGGTTAGGTTTAGGCTTACGGCATCGATCATCCATATAGGTTAGGTCTCGGTTTAGGACCATTCTAGTTCAGGTTATGATACTCTTTGCTAAGTATACACATATTAAATTTGTGTATGCTTAAAAAATGTTATCATAACCTGAATTAGGAGGAACCTAAACCGAGACCTACCTTAAATGGATATTCGATGCCGTAGGCCTAAACCAAACCTAGATGGATCTACGCTGTTGTAAATATAGGCCTAATCTAGACCCTGACACTCAGAATCGAGGTCAAACTTTGCTCTATCAGAAACACCATATCTATCACTAAGTAAAGCAGTAGACGTTAATTTCAACCTCATTTGAGATGTGGAAGCAACTGAAGACAAATCAATTTCACTTCTTTCGTGCTCGGATTTTGGAGTAGTTTCCATGTCACAAATGTCATTGTCAACTGCAACAGTTTCTCGCAATAATTCTAGTTGTCATCTCTCCTTTCTTAAGTTTCTCTGTTTCTTGTTTATCTAGACTGCCAATGAAAGCAATCCTGGTTGTTCGCTGATCGTATATAAACTTTCTCTCTATGGGTGGGATCTTTTTGTCTCTTTACACAATTACATTCTACAACTACAGGGCAGTCACAAGCACCTGCCTTTTACCCAAATACACAAGAAAATACCATGGCACACTTACACGCTGAAATATCAAATAGCTTTGTTCACCTCAGCCACCAATTCTACTTTTTTTCTTAAACCTTTCTTTTTTCTGATCTCGGTTATATGATTTTCTTTAAATTATAATATGCATCATGGTAGGCTTTTATCTTTGCACAACTCGAGTATGAGTCACCACTGGAATCGACGCTTTACAATATATTACTTCTATTTGAGTAGGAACACTATCGGTTATTGTTGAAAATGCTACTTTTTTCTTTGAATCTGCTGAGATTGAAATTTTAAAGCTTTCTTCAAAGCAACTTAGTAGCATATCCTCATATGTTTTTATATTTGTTCCGCTTAGTTCTTTAGGCAAACCGAAATTGGACAACTGTGCGTTTGTCTTGTCACCGTCACAAGCACCTTTTTCTGAATCGTCATCTCCCATTCTTCACAACCACTAACAAAGCAAAGTCACAAAAAAGCAAAAAAAAAAAAAAAAAAAAAAACACTGAAGTAAAAAAAAATGTTTCATTCACTCACTACACTGTTGTTTGATTTGCTATTATACTGCAGCTATTTAAAAGAGTAGAGCTGCCACAAGATGTTCTCACGCGGCAAGCCGAGTAGCACCTGACAAACACTATAGAGCCAGACAGAGACGGAAAGAGTCGGGGTGACATGTCGCAACAGGTTTGTTTGATGGGAGACTTGAATAATGCTCATGCTGAGCAGATCACATCACGGTCAGAATAGCTGCAATAAGCAAGTTTAATTTTGACTTAGGATTGCAAACATAAATAACAAGCAATGGTTATTTCATATATTAGATATAGCAAAGTATTGTTAAAACTCCGATTTTTAACTAAAGTTAGAAAATTTTAGTATCTAATGTGTGAACTCAAAATGAAGCGTGTGATTTTGAAAAATATTTTTTCTATTATCACGCATCAAAAATGAAGTACTTAGACGCGATTAGAAACCAAAAAAACATTGCCTGCATAATTTTACCTTAAATGGTAAATTTTGGTGTCTTTTTGGCATTTTTTTTCAAAACTTTAGGCCCTTTAACCAACTGATGATCAAAAGTATGATTATTTTTTATTGATATTTAGTTGATTAGCATACAAATACGGAAAATTTGATCCCTGTTAGAATTCGAGACTCGAAAAATTGATTTTTTCCACCCACCCTATTATATATATATATATATATATATATATATATATATATATATATATATATATATATATATATATATATATATATATATATATATATATATATATTATATATATATATATTATATATATATAGATATATATATATATATTTTTCTATTATATAAATATAGAAATATATTATATAATATATATATTATATATATATATATATATATATATATATACTTTATATATATTTTCACTAAATATCTGTATGAATGTAAAACCGTTAATCTAATTAAATAGATATATATATATATATATATATATATATACTATATATATAATATATAATATATATATATATATATAAATTTAAAAACCGATATATCGATATTTTTTACTATTAGTAACTAGGGAAATTTGATACTTTTTAAAAAAACTAAGACACAGGGAGGCCTCTATATAAAAAATATAGGTATCGGTATATCGATAATTATCGATATACCGATACCTATATTTTTTTACATAGAGGCATCCCGGCATCTTAGTTCTAATCATTATCGAAATTCATCTACATTCAAAAAACACACTTTAATATGCTATTGACTAAAGCTACAAAAACTCGCTATTTTCTCTCGTCTTCTCATTTCTCCGTAAGTAGTAGGAAGGGTATATTGTTCGTGTCCTGGGCCCCCGCAGAACGGCCTTTTTTGACCTTGACCTTTTTTTACCTTGACCTTTTTTGAGCCCAAATTTTTACCTGCCCTTGACCTTTTTTGGCCTTGACTTTTTTGGCCTTGACCTTTTTTTGGCCTTGTAGCTTTTTTGGCCTTGTAGCTTTTTGACGCCCCTTCGAAGAAGGGGCATGCCAGACGGATGCGGAGCATCCGTCGTACGTGTCTCCCCCCTATTTTGGCCCCCCTTTAGGGCTTAGCCCCTTTTTTGATGTTTTGGCCTTGATATTTCGGTTTTGCCCTTGATATTTCGGCCTTGATTACCCGCATATCAATGTTTTTTCTTTTTTTTTTTTGGGAGGGAGGGAAAAATTTGGAAAAAACCCATTTTATTTCTTAAAGGTCGAGTGAGGGATTAGTAAGGACTTATCTTGAGGCCTCGGGTTGAAATTGCACCATCTTAAAGATCCAGTGGAGGTCTTAAGTAGAGATTATCTTGAGGCACAAGCAGCGTACCTGCCAACCCTACTTTTGGATGGTAACTGTGCTAACATGAGCGTTTTGCGTGTAGGTATTGACCTGTATGGATCATTGTCCTAACTTATTTCCATCCGCGGTCACACCTACCCCTACACACACACACACACACACACACACACACACACACACGCGCGCGCGCGCACGTGGCCTACGTATATATTATATATATATATATATATATATATATATATATATATATATATATATATATATATATATTATATATATATATATATATATATAATATATATATATATATATATATATATATATATATATATATATATATACATATAATATATATAATATATATATAATATATATATATATATATATATATATATATATATACTATATATATGTGAACACGTGCTCACCTACACTCACACTCACACTCACGCCTTTACACCTACACACACACACACACACCACAACACACACACAAAACACACACACACACACACACACACCACCACCACACACACACACACTTCACTATATAACACACATTCACTATGACACTTACACTTACCATAGATTCTTACACTTAACATTTAACACTTATTACAACACGTACAAAACACACTGCAACCTTTTTTGGTCTTCCAGGGCGCAATTTTTGAAGAACCCCAAATTTTTTATCGGTTCAAACCCCTTTTGTATTCCAGGGGAACAATTTTGGCCTTGTAGCTTTTTTTACTTGTAGCTTTTTTTATGACGGTCATCTTGATTGACACCTATATTGATGGATTCATCCTTATGATGGCTCTCAACTTTGATGATGCCATCTTTGATGACTCAACATTATTGATGGTTCAGTATATTTGATGGATTCAGTAACATTTGATGGGTTCCAAGCACCGTAAGGTGTATCTAGTGATGTTCTATGTGTTCTATGAGTATCAGATGAGTGCCAGGCGAGTGCCAAGTGAGTGCCAATGAGTGCCAATGAGTTGCCAAGTGAGTGCCAATGTGTGCCACTTAGTGCCAAGTGAGTGCCACGTATGAGTGCCAATGAGTGCCACTTTTTCCAACGCCTTTTTCTAGCCTCCACAGAGCCCAGAATAGGCCCTAATATGGTGCTACCCCCAGGTTATAAAGGTATGAGAATCCGGAGTGGCTGTATATTACAAGTTCTAGGATGCCTTCCTTTACCCCTTCCGAAGGAGGGGTTAAGGCCTCAGCCTTCGGAGCTGAGGCCCAAAGCCCGCTTACACCCCTTCGGGGTGATCCTTCCACTCAGGATTCACACCCTTTCAAGGGCGAATCCACCTTGGTTTTCTCTCGGAAGGTAATGTTTGCTTTAGATACTCTTGGTTTAATTGAAACTGTTTATTGCGTAAATTAAGTACGTTATTGCTAAATATTTCTATGACAATTTGTGAGAACCTCAACACTGATTTGTTAGAGAAATGATAGGTGAGTTTTTTGTAAGATATTACTGTGTAACTGACGGATGATGTGAAATATAGAAACGCTGAGCCTTTAGGTTAAGTATTATGTTGAATAATGTTAGTTTGCCCTAGACTTTTTGCTAGATGTCATCGTTTATTTACCAATAGGTCAAATGAATGTTGTATACTCTGAAAACGAGTGAACACTTTGATGAAGATAGTGTCCAATTCATAGTTCAAGGATGGTGGCATCTTTGATCAGTATTGGTCACCTTTGTAGCGAATTAATTGTATAGATCAATAACGGCTTACCCTTGTTCCGCTAATATGCTCCGAAAAGTTGGATGAACATATCGAGAATAATATGTGTGAACCTCGTAGGCTACTTTACCTTGATCAGTAGGGAATTTTTTCAGGATGTTAGTCTGATATATTTCATACGCTAGGGTATGTTAGTAATTGCATTTAGTTACATTAATATTCTAGTCAGCGGTTATGATTTGTTAGCTATATTGAGCTTAAAACTTTGTTGGTTAAGATATATTCGTAGGTTGGTATATAAAGACTTATTATTTATGTTATGTTTGTCCAAAATGATACAAAATAATACTTGAATCAATAGTTCAATAGATCACAGGTGGGTGGGGCGGGTAGGGAACTACGGGATGGGTGCGCTTGAATCTTACTGATTTACTGACTTTACTGCTTTAACAAATCAGTACACTTATTTACCACCTGTACTGTGATATTTTTACATCAAAAGAACTATTTTATGTTATGTTAGGATAAAATTTTGTTCATTTTTTGTTATGTTTGGTTTAAAAACTCTTGTTATGTTTTGCGATTATTCGTCTGGGGGATTACGATATTTAGGGGACGAAGTTATGCACTGAATTTTTTGTTAAATGTTACGAAGTTGATGTAAAACAATTGTTACGTCAGCATTATATAATTCTTTGTTCTGTATGATGATAAGATTTTTTTTTTTTTTTTTTTTTTTATTTTTTTGGCTTAAACTATTGTTAAATTTTACGATGTTAATGTAAAATTACCATTGAATTCTTATTGTTAGAGATATGCTTGAAAAGATGTGAATAGGTTACGTTTTGTACGAAATGTTAGGTACTTTACTCCGTTGTTATTTAAGGCGCGGAAAAGTTTGATTTAATGCTTAAGTGGTATTCGTTACCGTATGGTGTGTTAGGTTTGTCGTTGTTACGCATTATATTCTTGGTTCAGGTTATGTTATGTTAGCTTTATTAATGTAAAACGTTGTTACGTCAGCATATATTCGATGGTTAGTATAGTAATGAAATTATTTTTGTGTTATGTTTGGATAAAACTTTGTTATGTTTAAAGTTATTCGATGGTCTGTATGATAATTGGACAAGATTATGATAAATCCTTGTAAATATTACTGTTTCAATGTAAAATTAACGTTACTATGTTAGAGAGATATGTTTGGTAAAAAGTATGAATAGGTTTACGATTTGTTATGCATTGTTAAGTTACTTACAGGTGTAAGCATGTTGCGAACTTTTGTTAATGTTAACCCTTTATTCCGTTATGCTTAAGCTTGTTTATTTTGTTCAGTTTGTAACATTATTTTCTTAGATTCATATTGATGCTATGTTAGCTTTATTAAATGGAAAACCTTGTTATGTTAACATATATTTCGGCATGTTAGTATATAAAAAGAAACCTCATTTGTGCTATTGTTTATTATGAAGGTCAGAGTCGAAAGGCGAGGTATTTAAGAGTGTGAGTGCTAAATTAACATTGATTCTGTTAGAAGATATGCTGAAAATGTGTGAAAGGTTACGTTTTTGGTACGCTGTTGCTAGGTACTTGTTAATGTTTAGTTAGTTTATTTCGGGGCGTAAGGTGTGTTAGGTTTTGTCATTGTACATTATATTCTTAGTTAATATGATGCTATGTTACTTATAATGCTGAAAAGTTTTGTTTATGTTAGCATATATTCGCTGGATGGTATATAAAGAACTTATTTTATGTACTATGTTATTGTTGTTGTTTGTTGTTGTTGTTTGTTGTGTGTTGTTGTTGTTGTTGTTGTCTTTTGTTGTTGTTGTTGTTGTTGTTGCTGTTGTTTGTCTAACGAGAATATATACCTTTTGAACTGATATGGTTCATTTCGTTACGTTGTATTCTTGGTTTTACTTTCTTTCTGATTGGTTTGAAAGAAAAATCTCCTTACCCATATAAGGGTTGTTTATACCATATGATTATCTCAGTAGGATAGGTTTTCGCAGTTGCTGATACGAGAACATCTCGCATCTACCTTTACGCTTGTTGTGATATCTTATTCACGAGGAGTTTCGTTATTCCCCCTGGAAGTGTCATTTATATTTAATCGTAACCGAATGGCGACTGTTACATTGCTTGTATTCCTCGCCAGAGAGTCAAATATAAGTAAGTAATATGCATCAACTTTATGCCAAATGGTTAAAGCATAAAATCAATTTTTTTCATGTTTAGAGTTGGTATTTTCTGAAAGGGGCGGTGTCTAAAAAAGAGATAAGCCTAAAAACTTTACTTTGTTCGTCATTACTCGTTAAGGTATTATTTGTGTTAGTAAGTTATTGGATAATTTTTGCGTAAAATTATTACTATGTTAATGTTAAAATAACATTGGTATGTTCGCTTTATTGACAAAGTTGTTAATGGATAGCTGTTATATTCGTCTGAGTTGTCTGTGTAGATAAGTATGTTCTATGTTCAAGCTTTAGCTTTACATAGAGTTAAAACTTTACTTTGTTTGTCTTTACCAATTAGGTATTTATATGGTTAGGTACGGCTATGCTAAAATTTTTTGTTAAAATATTACTTTGTTAATGTTAAATTAACATTGTTGGTGATATGATTGATAAAGTGTGATGGTTGGGAATATGTTTTTGTTGAGCTTTGTTTAGTTACTTTTACGCTGATAAGTTTGGATCATTAGTTAATGTTAGCAGTTATAATTCTTGCTTAAGATGTGTCAGGTTTGTCGATGTATATTATATTCTTAGTTCTAGCAATGTTATGTTGGTTTTAATTAATGTGAAAACTTTGTTACTGTTTAGGCATACTTTCGATGGTCTGCTGATAATACACAAGGTATGCGTAAATTTTTGATAATTATTACCATGTTAATGTAAAAAATTAACATTTTTATGTTAGAGACATGTTGATCAATGGCTTGTGAAAAGTTACGTTTTGGATGTATATGTTAGTTTACTTTACTGTTTGTTTGCGTTGTGAAACTTTGTTAACGTATGACCGTTATATTCCTGTTTAAGATGTTGTTAGGTCGTACGTATTGGGGTTATATTCATAGTTTAGATGATGCTAAAGGATATGCTTTATTAATGTCGAATGTTAACTGTGTCAGGTGTAAGCTTTACGATAATATGTTGGGATAACGGCTTGAAAAGTAAAAGAATAGGTTACGTTTTTAGCCATTACTAGGTGAATTAGTTACATTAGTGGTGTTAAGTGTGGAATCTTTGTTAATGTTTACACAAGTTTATTCGTGATTTAAGACTAATGTTGATAGGTTTGTTTCTGTACATTTATTTTTCTTAGTTCAATGTTCGCCCATGTTAGCTAATATGGTGTGGAAACCTTTAATTATGTATGACGTATATTCGGAATCAGTAATGAATTAATTAACCATTGTTGTGATAAATTTAGTTAAATGTTACTGTGTTAGTGTAAGATTAACATTAATATGTTAGGAGATATGCTTGACAAAGTGTAAGTAGGTTACGTTTTTGCCAGAAATGTTATTACTTTACTGGTTGTTAAGGTGTGGAATCTTTGTTAACGTACAGTATTGATTCCCTGTTATAAGATGCGCTACGTTGTCGTTTCGTTGGGTTATATTCATAGTTCAGATGATTCTAAGTAAGCCTTTATTAATGTGAAACTTTGTTACGTCAACAAATATTGATTGATCTTTGTGTATAAAAAAGACTTGAATTTTATGTTATGTTATTCAAAATATACTCGACATGTGACTTGAATCATATAGATCAAATAGATACATAATCACAATTGGACGAAGGGTGGATAGGATGCGGCTATAGGTATGCGTGGTTATTGATTTAGTTGCATTTACTATTTAGGAATATGTAAAAACGTAAACATTTGTAAGTTCATAACAATAATAAAGTATGATAGAAATATATTATTTATTTATTTATTTATTTGTTGATTTATTTTTACTTGATGGTTCTGAAACCGTTATTTTTCGAAATCTACAGGACCCAACATACAACAATATATAAGACACCAAATATTGAATATCAATTTACTCACAATATTTAATAACTCGGCACCGCACCGGAGCCGGCACCGGTGCAGCTGTCAACTCCTACTCCTCTGAATCAGACTCCTTCTTCATTCTTTCCTTCTTTATTCATCTTCCTTCATCTTTCTTTCTTCCTCCTTCGATCTCTGATTTTGCACTGTTGCTCTTTTTATACAGTCGAGACCCCCTAAATAAGAGGTCCTAGACACCCCATACACGGACTTATAACCCTTAATATAACGCAAACTCTACGAACCCAATAACCCTCTATAAGGACACCAACATGTTGTTATTAACGGAATGTTTATTAACTAGGCACCGCAGAATGGCTCCTACACCAAGGTTAAGCCCGGCAGCCAACTCTGAAATCCTCTCAGCTTCCTCCTGCAATCTTCATTCTTCTTCCTCCATCCTTTCCTTCTACCTTCTTACCCTTTTTCCTCCTTTCCTTCCATCCTTCTTCCTCTGTATTTTGATTTCCATGCATTTCTTCTGTTTTCCAAACTGAGACCCCCCTCCGGGGGGGGGGGGTCCCTGGACTCCGATCCTGAATCCAACTCCGACTCCGTCTACAGACTCTGACTCCTTCTACCAAACCTCCAAGTTTCAGGCCTTCTTACGATCATTTAATTATAATTTTTACGGGGGCAGCATCCCCCCTTACGGGGGGGACGAGAGGGACGTAACATCTCGTCTCCGACGAGATTACATCATCATATAACTCACATCCAAATTTCATTCTGATACGTAAGCCTTACAATGGTTTTCGGACGAATTTGACCTTGAGCGCTAAAGGGCGCAGCACCCCTTTAGGAGAGTGACCTAGCGGTCACCAAAAAGTCTGTTTGTCGGATTGACAGACCTTCGGTCTGTCAATTCTCCATTATAAGCCTAATCTTCATTCATCCCACAAGCCGAATAACAAGGGCATCTAGCAGTTAGATATAGGGCCGTT
>JABUQX010096241.1:0-30000 GCA_015478945.1 Trachelipus rathkii
TTCTTAAACTTGTATTGAGGCAGGTGTGTGTTTTATTCTTTTAAAGACCAAACCATTTTAAAATCCTAGTCATTTAGCTGTTAAGCGGTGCATCAAGTTATCTGATTTGTATAAAAGTGTTTTATATTTTAACTAAGTGTATATCATATTTATAAAAATATTACATTGAGGAATAATTTAGTTAATTTCACTAGAAAGATAATAATTAATTCAGCTAGTTCATAAGCTTACCACCAGGCTCAGCATGAGCCCACCGCAAAGGCAGCCACCCCGCACCTCGCAGTGCGTCCCCGCCGCTCCCGCCCGCCGCGTGCGCCCGCAGGCGCAATATTTCCGCGTTCCCGCCGCGCGTACGCCCGCAGGTCGCAATAATTTCCGCGTACTCACCCCCGCGTGCGCCGCAGGCGCAATATTGCGCCGCGTCGAAATTATTATTTTAGAACCACATACCACACACGCACAATACACATCACACACACACCACACACACACCACACACACACTGCACAGCTCACTTACACATATAAGTATAATTTATTAAAACATTTTATTTTATTATTATAACTTAGTGTTATTTACTTCATGCCTATTATTATTATTAATTTAGAACACCCCTCACACAAACACACACGCACACATACATCACATCACACACACACTCACACGCACAGGTTCACTTACACTTACACGTGGGAGTTTAATTAAATCATTTTAATTTTTATTTTATGTATTAAGTTATGTGTTATTTACTTCATGCCTATTGTTATTATTACTTTAGAAACACAATGCAACCACACGCAAACACACACCACACATCCACACACACACATACACACAGTACACACTTACACATACGCATCCACCCAGCGTCGATATTTGATGCCTCAACACTCACACACTCGATATTTGGATGCCTCAACTTTGATATATTTTGATGGCTCAACTTTGATGCCGTCAAGTTTTAATGCCTCAACTTTGATACCTCAGCTTTTGATCCCTCAGCTTTGATGCCTCAAACTTTAATTAACTTAGCTTGGTACCTCAGCTTTGGTGGTTTTCATCTTTGATGACTCATCTTAGATGACGTCATCTTTGATACCACTTATATTGATGATTCATCTTATAAACAGTTACACTTACGCTTAGACACTTACAACTTACACTTATACGCACATACACTATATCTCTTATTCACACATTCGCACATACACATAGACACTTACGCTCACTCATAGACACTTACACTCAACACACACCACAATATATATATATATATATACTATATATATATATATATTATTATATATACATAAATATATATATATCTATATATATATATAAGTTATATATATATAAGGGGCGGGTATGCGCCTACGGGCGCACGCGGCGGGTGAGTACGCGGAAATATTGCTGCGCCTGCGGCGTACGGCGGCGGGCGGGAACGCGAAATATTGCGCCTGCGGCGCAACGGCGGGCGGGGACGCGGCGGGACGCCCTGCGGGTCGCGGGGTTGGCTTGCCTTGGCGGTTTTGGGCCATGCGAGCCTGGTGGTTAGCTTATGAACTAGTGAATTAAGTATTATCTATTCTAGTGAAATTAATAATTATTCCTCAATGTAAGTATTTATTATAAATATGATATACACTTAGTAAAATAAAACACTTTTAATACAAATCAGATAACTTGTGCACCGCTTAACAGCTAAAATGACCATGATTTTAAAATGAGTTTGGGTCTAAAAGATAATAAAAACACACCACCTGCTCAAATACAAGTTTAAAGAACAAAGTTAATTTTCAAAAGACGATAAATAATAATTCTCGACCAATCAACATGCGAGGTATCTAGAGATAAGAGGATTACCCCGACTCAATTCAAAAGTAAGAAAACACTTTCCTTTTTACCTGCTTAAAGGATCTTACCGATCCACATGTTTCCAAGTTTGACCATATATTTATTAAAAATAATAATAACAATGATTCTTGTCTATACAGGAATTACCTTTTGACCTGGTAATAGGATTAAATTAGTCCGTCTACAAAAAGGCTTATCCTAAATTTAGGCCTAAATTTAGGCCTAACGTAGTTATTGCACCACTTTTACAGAAAAAGTCAGTTTGAAATATATTTTTTAACCTGGAATTAGGCCTAAATCCCCCCTACAAAAAGGATTCTCCTAAATTTAGACCTAAAGTAGTTATTTCAACACATTTACAGCAGAGAGAGGTCAGTTCGTATCCTGTAAGGAGTGCGGGTTGTTGTGTTTTCTCGTGTGGGATTGTCAATGTACCATAGATAATATATAATAAAATAAAGAAAACCCGAATTATTTAAAAAACTTGAAATATTTTTAGTTAACATCGGCGAAATAATATAAATGTAAGTGAATAATTGTTATTTTTAAATAAAAACTTAGAATGATTTTAATAAAATACATGTTATGTTAGCAGAGAAGAACTTATTTTGTTATTTTATACTTATTACATGGCTAAAGATGATGTAAAGCAGTAAGTCAATAGAACAAAACGCGGCATAGCTTGATGTAGAGGGGTGCTAGGGGCTGCCTTACTGAATTACTGATTTATTGCTTTAAGGTACGTAAAATATATGTTTTTAATAAAATTTCATAAAATTTTAGTAAAAGTTATTTTAAAACTTGATAGTTATAAAATTTATAAACAAAAAGTATTAACAGTTAATAATAAATTCTTTGTTCAAAGATAATGATTGATTTATTATAGAAGTTTTAAGAAACTTTGAAATAATTTTAGTTATATTTGAATGAGTAATATAAATGTACGTGTTTTAAGTTAAAACATAAAATTGTTTTAATAAATTATACGTTATATGTGTAATTGAGTGTGCGTGGGTTTGTGACTGCTGCTGTGGTGTGTGTGTGTGTGTGTGTGTAAATCTGTGTGCGAGTGTAAGTAAATCTGTGTGTGTAAGTAAATCTGGGTGTGAGTGTAAGTAAATCTGTGTGAGTGTAAGTAAATCTGTGTGTGTGAGTGTAAGTGTAAATGTAAGTGTCTATGGATAAATGTTAAGTGTCATAGTTGCATGTGTGTATAAGTACATAGTGAATGTGTGTATAAGTGTAAGTGTGTGTGTGTTGTGACCGATGTGTATAAGTGTAAATGTAAGTGTCTATGGGTAAATGTAAGTGTCATAGTGAATGTGTGTATAAGTGTCATAGTGAATGTGTGTATAAGTGTAAGTGTGTGTGTGTGTGTGTGTGTGTGTGTGTGTGTGTGTGTGTGTGTGTGCATGCGTGTTCTAAATAATAATAACAATAGGCCTGAAGTAAATAACACTAAGTATAATAATAAAAATAATAATAATAAAATATAGAAATATATAAAATAATAATAACAAAAATATAAAAAATAGATAAAAATAAATAAAAAGTATTAAAACAAATAAATTTTCATAATCTTTAATAAAATATATGAGTTTAAAACAGTAAACATATAAGTTAAAGCAGTAAATACATGATTAAAAAGCAGTAAAACATGAGTTTAAGCAGGTAAAGACATGCGTTAAAGCAGTAAACCGTAAAACCAAAAGAATAACTAATCCCCCTAGGTGTAGCGTAAGCACCTGCTATTGATTTACTGATTTACTGCTTTAAGGTATGTTAATATGCAAAAGCAGTAAAGCAAACAGTTAAAGCAGTAAAGCAGAAAATTTTAACGCAGTAAAGCAGTAAAACCAACGCATACTAATCCCTTAGGTGTTAGTAACACCTCTATTGATTACTGATTTACTGGGTATGTAATGTAATGTTAATAAATATGTGAGTTAAAGCACTAAAACATAATAAGTTAAAGCAGTAAAACAATGAGTTAAAGCAGTAAAATCATGAGTTTAAAGCAGTAAAACAGTAAAACAAAAGCATACTAATCCCTTAGGTTGTTAGGTAACACCTCTATTGAATTACATGATTTACTGCTTTAAGGTATTAATGTTTAAATAAATATGTGAGTTAAAGCAGTAAACTATAAGTTAAAGCAGTTAAAAATAGTTAAATGCAGTAAACATGAGTTTAAAGCAGTAACAACAGTAAAACAAAAGCATACCAACCCCCTTAGGTGTTCGGTAACACCTCTATTGATACTGATTTACTGCTTAAGGTATGTAATGTTATTAAATATGTGAGTTATATAAGCAGTAAACATATCAGTTATAAGCAGTAAACATGAGTTACAGCATAAAACCTGAGTTTAAAGCAGTAAAATAGTAAAACAAAAGCATATACTAATCTTCCCTAGGTGTTAGGTAACACCTCTATTGATTTATCTGATTTAACTGCTTTAAGGTCTGCCAAAGTATATGTTTCTTAATAAAATTTCTTAACAATTGTTAGTAAAATTCTTACATGCAATTTTTTAAAAATTTATAAATTAAAAGTACTAAGTAAAATATAAAAGATGTCTGGTATGAGTTACAGTTTTAGGTTTCGCGAAAATGTTTTAATAAAAATGTTTTAAGTGCCTAAAATTAGGATGGGCTAAATTGACCCATGGAAGACCAAAGGGTTGGTCGTGTGTTTTATACGTGTGGTAATATAGTGTAATGTAATGTGTAAAGTGTCTATGGTGGAGTGTATTGTCCATAGTGAAACTGTGTGTATAAGTGTAAGTGGGTGTGTATGTGTGTGGTGTTGTGTGTGTGTGTGTGTGTTACCTACCAAAGGCTAGGCATCAGTTATCCTGGCTAGCTCCAGGTGGGGTGGAGGCTAGTGGCAGGTTAGGATAGGTGAGCTAGGTGTTATGGTGTAACGCAGGTAGGTTAGGTTAGGTTAGTTAGGTAGTTTAGGTTAGGTTAGGTTTTAGGTTAGTTTAGGGTTAGGTAGGTTAAGGCTAGGTTAGGTTAGGTAGGTTAGGCTTAGGATAGGTTTAGGTTAGGTCAAGGCCGAAATATCATGGTCAAACAAGGTTAATATATATATATTATTATATATATATATATTATAATTATATATATATATAATATTAATATATAGTATAATATAGTATATATATAATCTAATATATATATGACTGCCTCTCTCCTCTCTCTCGTCTCTCTCATATATATATATATATATATATTATATAATATATATATATACTATATAAATATATATATATATAATATATACCGCTAATATATATATATATATATATATATATAATATACTAATATAATTATCTTATATATATATATATATATATATACTATATATCAATATATATATATATTATATATATATAAATATATTATTATTATTATTATTTTTATTATATTATTATTATTATTATTATTATTATTATTATTATTATTATTATTATTATTATTATTATTATTATTATTATTATTATTATTATTATTATTATTATTATTAGGCTCCACGGCACGGTTAAATTGACCTGATTTCAAAATATCTCATTACCAGATCTCACGTTTGGTCCTGGGGACTAAAGGGCATAAAGTTGACCGAGTGGTGGGTATTCGTATCCTTTCGGTGGCTATATATTTTGATTTATGAACGGAAAGAACTCGAATCGGTGAAGACGATAAGGTTTGAGGTGGTAAGGAAGTTTAAGGACAGATTAACAGGGACCGTGGAAAATCGTGGCATGACAAGCAATTTCACGTATGTGTGTGTGTTTGTGTGTGTTTGTGTGTGTGTTGTGTGTGTGTGTGTGTGTGTTGTGTGTGTGTGTGTGTGTAGCTGGGTGGCTTGAATTTGAAAATATAGGTGGAGTTCTCGGAGATATCAATAAATATTGGACAAAAAGTCTTTTAAATAAAACAAGCGTGTTATTCGAGAAGATATTATACTTGCCTTGAACTCTCGTTGTTTCAAGTTAAATAATATTAATTAAATAAGTGTATAAAACGTATGAAAGTACACCTTAGCTATTGGCTTGTACTAGCGGTTCTTTGTGCGTGATTCTTTGCTACGAATGCGACGGAACTCCGCGGAATTTGTTAAAAAAACGCGACGATGGCTTGGCCGATGATTTTGCGATTCATCCCGACGAAAACGACGTCTTGAAAATTACTGACGAAGACATAACAAGACGCCTTTATACAACAAATATGGCGGACGCAAGTCAACAAGTTATTACCATTAAAAAAAAAAAAAAAAAAAAAAAAAATTTATAACAAAAAAATAAATTAAACAAAATTAAAACAAAAAAAAAAAAAAAAAAAAAAAAAAAAAACAATAGAATAAATAAAATCTAAAAAATAAACATAAAAACTAAATAAATAAAATCTAAAAAAAAAAAAAAAAAACAAAACAAAAAAAACACCCAAAAAGGTAGCTGAATAAAAAAATATCCACCGGATTAGCGATTGTGCTCATCGCTGGTCAGGTGTAATCACACCCTGTAGGACCTCCTACTACTCAGGTCATTAGAACGCATTCGCTCCTGCAAGAGTCAAGAAAAACTTCATCACGATCTGAGTTATCCAGCAAATTCCTGTAATACCCTAATGATATGGTAAGCGCATGTTTCAGTATAAATATTGTAGATTATTCATTAGCTATATGAATTAAGTCCTCGAGTTCGCTCGACCCTTTAAATGAGACATATTCGTTTTTCATATTAGCCAACCTGTAATATTTTACATGATGATTGAGGAGTGCAACATTTACACGTACGCGCGAATGTGACACACTCGAGGGGTCTCGCAATAGTAGGGAGCACCCCACGCCAATTAAATATCAGAATCGATGAACACAGAGGTTTTTCCACCCGTAAACGCTGCTCACCTTGTCTACCCTGATAGATATTTCACCAGGAGGCGATGCATCAGATGACACATACTAGCCTTACCCAAGCCTTCCGCGGATCGATAACTTGAATGAATTCTCACCAAAATGGAATAAGTCTATTAATTTGCACCTCCGACTGGAATACAGGTAATATATCGCTCTCCATTCGTTTTACGAAAATATATAAATGACACATCGTTGAATATTATGAAGGTCCTCGTAAAGAGATCACTAACGTGCTTAGGAGCAGAATGAGACGTCATCATACCAGCACAGCGAAAAATGTCTTACTGACGAAAATCGTGTGTATAAACAGACCCAAACGGTAATGAGATTCTTTCTTTCGACCAATCAGAAGAAAGTAAACAAGTATATGACGGACGAACGAACCATATTGGTTCAAATAATTCCATGTACAGGCTCTATACCCTAATCGTTTTCTGTTCGTGTTTGTATTTTCATGTTCAGGATTTACATTCGATTCATTTTCTGTTCTTATTTGTATTTTCAAACCCAGGTCTTACGAACAATTCGTGTTCCTTTTGTAATTTGTATTTCCTGTTTCATTAGAGTTATTAGATACAAGTCGAGAAATTGTTCAAACTCCTCCCATTTTTCGAAACATTAAGCAATACCTATGATTCTTGTTTGATTCATTTTCGAAACATTACGCAATACATTTGATTCTTGTTTGTCACAGGGTAAATAACAAATTATTAAAAGCATTTAATGTTTCCATTGTCTTTATGTTTTATAACATTAGCATACTAATTTTCACGCAAACCAACAAAAGTTTAATCATGACAAAACCTATCTATCATACTAAATCACCGAATCAAATGTAATCTATACAGTTGTTGTCATATTATCTCAGTAGATACGCAGTACCAACTTACATCTCACATGTTCCTATAGCAACAATGACATAGCCAATGTAATTTAATATTACATAGTGATATTTATATATCATCAACCTAATTAACAAATTGAACTACGAATACGAATAGCTAAACATAACAAAGTTTTAACATTAGTAAACCTAACCCTATACATATGTTTTTGGTAAATTTTATTTAATTTAAATTTATTTTTCAAATTTTAATTCTTTTAATTTTGTTTAATTTAAAAATATAATTATTTTAAAAAAAATCTTTTATTTATCTTTTATGTTATTTTGTTTAAAATATATTTTTTTCCAAAAATTTTATTCTTTTTTGTTTATAACTTAAAAAATTTGCATTTTTACACACTCTAAAACAGTAATTCGGTAAAATCAGTAAATCAACACACCCACCCGCACACCCCTTCCTACCCTACTCCCCCATTTCAATGATCTATGGATGCTATTGTCTCAAGTTACACTTCGAGTATCATTTTGATAAACATAACATAACGTAAAATTAAGTTCTTTATACACTGGATCAACGAACGCTAACGTGACAAAGCTTTCACCTAAATATAAAGCTAAAATAACATCATCTGAAAAGGATATAATGCACAATGACAACTAACATTCCCTTAAACACGATAAACTGCTAACATTAACGACGTTCCATACTTTAACAACATTGAAGGAAACTAACATGTTTACAAAAAACGTATTCCTATTCCACATGTCTAAGCCTTCTTAACATATAACATGTAATTTTCCATTAAACATGGTGACTATTTAACAAAAAAATTGCCGTAACCTTGTCTAATTGTCATCCTGCCCTGTGAACACATGCTGACGTAAAAAAGTTTTTTACATTAACATCGTAATATTTAACAAAAATTTTATCACAACCTTCCCTAATTACGTACTGACCACGAAATAATTGGGCAACATAAAAAAAGTGGTATCAAACATAACATAAAAATAACAAAGTTTTATCCAAACATAACACAAAAATAAGTTCTTTGAATAAAATATCATAGTAAAGTGTAAGAGTTTCTGATTTTAAATCAGTAAATCAGTAAATCAAACCAAACCACCCGTCCAGGCTGTCCTCTCCCTGTTTATCCGTTCATAACCTTTTGATCATTTGGGTATCAGCGTTATTATCATTATATTGAGATGAAAAAGAAATGAAAAAAGAAAAAAAGGAAAATGAAACAGAAAAATTTAAAAGGAAAAAGAAAAAGAAAAAGAAAAAAGGAAAGAAAAAGAAATGAAAAAAGAAAAATGAAAAAAGAAAGAAAAAGAAATGAAAAAAAGAAAAATGGAAAAAAGAAAAATTAAAAAAGAAAATGAAAAAAGAAAAAGAAAAAGAAAAAGAAAAAGGAAAAGAAAAAGAAAAAGAAAAAGAAAAGAGAAAGAAAGACAAAGAAAAATGTAAAAAGAAAAAAGAAAAGAAAAAAGAAAAATATGAAGAAAAAAAGAAAAAAGAAAAAAAAAGGGAAAGTAACTAACATAGCGTACAAAAAACGTACCATATTCATGCTTTTTCAATCATATCTCTATCATATCAATATTAATTTCACATTGATAGTAATATTTAACAAAAAATTTATCATAACCATGTCTAATTATCATACAGACCAACGAATAATTGCATACATAGCAAAGTTTTATCCAAACATGACGTAAAAATAAGTTCTTCGAATAAAATATCATAATAAAGTGTAATAGTTTACCGATCCTAAAGCGATAAATCAGTAAATCAGTAAATCAATCCGCCAAACCCCTCACCATCCATGCCCTCTTATCTCTCCATGACCTTTTGATCTAGTGATCTATTGATTCACGTTATATTTCGAGTATCATTTCGGATAAACATTGCGCAAAAATGAGTTCTTTATATACTAACCATCGAATATATGCTAAAATAACAATGTTTTCACATTAATAAAGCTAACATAGTATTACCTAAACTAAGAAAATCATGTACAACGACAAAACCTGACACAACTTACGCACGAATAAACTGTTAATATTAACAATGTTCCACACTTACCTCCTGTAAAGTAACTAACATTGCATACAAAACGTAACTTATTCATACTTTTTTTTCAAGCATATCTCTAACATATTAACGTTAATTTTAAAGTGACACAGTAATATTTAACAAAAATTTACCATAACCTTGTCTAAGTATCATACAGACCATCGAATAATTGCACGCATAAGAAAGTTTTTATCCAAACATAACATAAAAATAAGTTCTTTGAATAAAATATCATAGTAAAGTGTAATAGTTTACTGATTTTAAAGCAGTAAATTAGTAATTCAGTAAATCAAACCATCAACACCTTCCTCCCCTCCCCCCCCCCCCCCCATGATCTTTTGCTCTATTTTGAGCTGTTGATTCACATCACATTTCGAGTATCATTTAGGGTAAACATAACACAAAATAAGTTCTGTATATACTAACTATCGAATATATGCTAACGTAACAATGTTTTTGCCTTAATAAAGCTAACATAGCATTACCTGAACTAAGAATATAATGTACAACAACAAATCTAGCACACCGTACGAATGAATAATCTACTAACATCAACAAAGTTCCGCAGTTAACAACAGTAAAGTACCTAACACATCGTACAAAACGTAACCTATTCACACTTTTCTCAAACATATCCCTAACATATCAGTGTTAATTTTCACATTAACATCGTAATATTTAAGAAAAAAATAAAAATAAAAATAAATTCGAATCATTCCTTGACCTAAATATCATAAACCCCAATGAATAATTGCAAACATAACCAAGTTTTAACCAAACACAACATAAAAATAACAAAGTTTTATCCAAACATAACATAAAAAATAAGTTCTTTGAATAAAATATCATAGTAAAGTGTAATAGTTTACTGATTTTAAAGCAGTAAATCAGTAAATCAGTAAATCAAACCACCGATCCAGCACTCTCCACCCCACCCAACCATCTAGGATCTATTGATCTATTGATTCCTGTCATATTTCGAGTATCATTTTGGATAAATATAACATAAAAATAAAGTTCTTTATATACCGAACAAAGTTTTCACATCAATAAAGCTAACACAGCATAACCTGAACTAAGAATATAATGCACAACGACAAACCTGACATACCTCACGTATGAATAATCTCTAACATTCACAAAGATGTCCTACTTATCAAAGGTAAAATAGCTACAGGACATAGCAAAAACTCATGTATCCCGCTCTTTTCCAACATATCAACAACAATTAAAGGAGTATTTTCTAACAAAAAACCCGTAACAAAGTGACCAATCTATCAAAGACACCAGCATCTTGAACCATGATTTGACGCTACCTTCATCGAAGTGTCACGCTATAGAATATAAACATTCATTTTGAACTATGAATAAACGTAGACTCAGCAGAAATTTCTCGGCCAAACCTAAATTACTCAGCAAAAACTTATCCTAGGCTCAGTTTCTAACACATCATCGTCAGTTAACACAGTAATATCTCACGAAACTTATCATTTTTTCTAACAAAGTAGTGTCAGAAATTAAACATAGTCTATATCTCACTTAAGGAACAGCTCACAATGCCGTAGTTTACAGTATATAAGCTATAGAGCGACATTACATATACATCATGTTGATATAACCCTAATACTGCGTTATTACATACAATACGCAGCGTGAGATAAATATCTGTCGGCTGATTTTGAACTAAATTGATTGAGAGAGCAGAGTCTTCAATAACGGTAACTCTGATCTCCAGATTCCATCAACTAAGACAGTAGACTTTCGTTTAGTTGGCACCAGAGGCGACTCTACATCACTAGCGCGAGATGTTGCCTGGCGAGTCTATATCTAGTAATGAGTGATCGAGATAAGAATCAGTTCATTATCCACCTGGGACTGCTCACGGCACTTAGTTAATCAATTCCAAAGGGATGACCATCCTGTCATAGGTTGCCGGCTTGATCAGAGTGAGTGTTTGAGCTTTAACAGGCCTATCTATACGGGGTATGTGTATACGGACCACTGCAGATGCGGTCGTGTGTGGCTCGAACTGTTTGGAAATACAAGCATGTTTTCAGATTACCAGATAGCTAGGAGTAGGAGCTGTGCGAGGAGAGTGCATCTTGAGGCTTGAAGTCTTCCTAAGAATGGGAAATTATAAAATATTCAACTCTATTTATAATAGCCTTGATAGGGATGAGTACCCTATATATAATATATATATTATATCGTTGTATTACTTAGCGCGGTATATGTAGTTAGACGTATTATCATCTAGTCATGGCTGCCGGTCACTACCTACGACCTAATAGATACCTTGTTATACCTACCATTTATAACTATACTACATATATGAGTGGTATTATCATTATCATAGGCAAACGCCTATGTATTAGTATACAGGTATTAGTATTAAGACCAGACACAGTGTGTAAGTATCCGACGGTGAGTAATCATAAAGGGATATGCGGAGGGTGGAGTAACTATGAGCAGTGTAATATAAGATTAATATTAAATGTTTAGTTAAAGTTTAAAAAAGTTTATCACGCCCAACAAGTGGAAAAATTTATATCCTTGTTTCATTTTATTCTTCCGGCGTTCCTTTACGTGTGTGCTTGCCCTTTTTGTCTTCTTCACTCTTCCTTCTCTTCGAGCACTTTGCGTCTTAACTGGAGCTCACTCTCACTCTTTTCTGAAGCTCTTTTACCTCTGTTCAGATAGCTCACTTTGTTTTATCATTGCACTTGAACTCAGTAGCGTTTTCTTCTTCTTCTCAAATGGCCCTGGCTTCTATGGCCGTCATGTGCCGAGACTACTCGCTTGCTCGTTAAGACATCGTTTAGCTAACGTCATTCTTACTAAGCGTCAGCAGGCAGACGCGCGGCTTGCTTTTCTAAATGAACCCTCTTGAGGACCTCGCTGCGCCATATATCCCATCGGTAGAACGTGTTGCCTGGTGCCGGCTTTACCGATTTTTCCGGCTAGAGAGTCACTGCTCCCCACACTCTGATCGCCTAGCCCTAGGGCGACAACGTGCTTCAGAAGGCGCGGACTAAAGAAACTCCCGATGCCGTAACTTCCCCTGCATGCGCTAATCCCTCTTGACCGCCGGGAGATGTTCACGTGCATTCAACACCGCGTCTCGCCGTGTAGTTCTATGTATCACTATTCTTTTATCTAACGAGCGCGAGATGAAAGTTGAGGTGATGTGCATGGAGTTGCACAACCAGTGCCAATATTACCAGGCGTCGGTTACATATAAGAGTAAATGGTTTACAGATGTGTGGTCTAATAGCTTATATTGCTTCGAACAATATGGCTACATCTAATCAGGAAGGGATCCGAGTTTAATGTTGCCCAACTAACCCATCCTTCTTTCTTCCTTTCACCATGGACTTAACATAACTCAAGCTTCCTAGAGTCCGAGTATGGAATTGTGTCTTTTCTCTTCGACATCTCTTATATGGCACTGCTCCTATGAGAACGCCACGTCGAGTTGCGACAGTACTTAATGGCGAGATTATGGGGCACTTAGGGAATGTTTATGGAAGCTGGTCCTCTCTCTAGGAACAAGTGGAGATCCAATCCTCTCAAAAGTCGAGCCTGTTATGCGTGTCCCTACATATTGATATGTTTACAAATATCAGTAAATACATCTCCATTGCTTTCCCAGAGCCTTGAAGCATCTCCGAGGGTATTGCCCATGTATAATTGTAACCCCTGTCTTGCTCTCATTCAGTTTTCTGTCCTCCTGGTATCAGGGTGATTTTCTCAACGATCCAGAAATCATCTCACCCTTTTAGCAATGGTAGGAATGTCATGTTAGGATTGTCTTAACAGTGCATATCGCGCTCAGGCCATACTCTTACCGCTGCCACGGTGATCGTCTGAGAAAACCACAACCCTTATTTTCTAAAGTTAATTGCTGCTACGTTGATCTCAGCTATAGTTAAGTATTAAATACTTCATCTCGTTGTTTGAGGACGTTCTGATTTACTAGCTGTGTTTGTTCTAATCCTAGGTCTTGCTTAGCAGCATATTACCATTCGTCACTAAAAAGCCACTTTTGAAAACTTTAACTGAAAAATAGCAGGTCCACTATTACAAATAGGCTTTTCTCTACGTATCTTGCCCTTCTCTACATGACACTCTCACGGGCTTCTCCTTTTTCGTGCCTGTTCTTTCTCTAGCATCTCCTACACCCATCTATCTTGGCTTCATTGACACTCTCCTTCCCTGTTCCCCTCTCTTGCCCCCTGCCCCTTACGGCCTTTCTCTGTTTCCTTCACTTTCTCCTCTCTACTTCACACCACTCAGCTCCATCTTTCTTTCGGTTATCATCAGTCTGTACCTTCTCTCACATCCCCACACCCGGCATCACACCTTTCTTCTTTTCTACACCCTTTCACCACTTACTCTCCACCTCATCACACGTCTCAACTTCTCAACTCCACTACTCTTCCTCTCTCTCCTCATCTTATCTCGTCTCTCATCTCTCTCATACCATTTCTTCTCCATCCCACTCTATCCTCATTCTCTCTATCTCATTTCCTCTTCGCTCTTCCCCTCCTCCTTGCACACATCTATACTCTCACCACCATTCTCGCATCACTTCCCTCATTCTTATCCCACTCCCCTTCCTATCCCTTATTACGGTCTCATCGTCGTTTTCTTCTTTCACCGCCCACCCATTCGCCTCTTCTCGCCCAAGTAGCCACGCCGACTGGCCACCGTCTTGCACTCAAACCCCTTCGCCACCTCACAGTTTACTCTCCCCAATGCGGCTGCACTTCCACTGCCCTCCTCTTTCTTTCTTTTTTTCCCTCGTGTCCCCGTTGTCCCCTGTCCGCTGTAGGCTTTTGCCCCCTCCAGATCGGAAGTACATCTCGGCTGCCGGGTCTGCCATCGTGGGTGCCACTCTTAATGAATCTTAAAAAATTGTACGAATGTCCCTATTATCTCACTGGATTTTTATTTCCCATTTCTTTTGCAGTTTACGATTCGTAATTTTCGGACATCATCACAATAATTATTTTTGCCAAAAATTTATAATATTATTATATATATATATTATATATTATATATACCAATCTATATATAGTATCTTATCATAGTATATGTATTATTATATAATATATATACTAGTAAATAATATAATTATATATATATAATAATATATATATATATTTTAATGTATATATCTTAATGTATTATCATTGTATATAATATAAGCTACTATAATTACTAATATGATATTATCAATTTTATAGTATAATATACTATTAATATTATTATAATTTACTTAATTTGCTTTTCCATATTATTATAACGATCTTATATTATAATTATATAATCTCAGACAGAGATATCATCTAAACAAAATAATATATTATTTTATATGTATATATAAAATACACTAAATATATATTTAAACTTATTCTCTATATATATTTATATCTTATATAAATATAATATATATTATTCTTTATATTGATTTAAATTATTATTATTTACAAGATATAGAATATATAATACTTATAATATGAATATATATTCATTTATGAGATGTATATACTATATATTATATATATATTATTAAATATATATATAGTATATATATGCCCAATATCTGCCTGTCGTTCCTTTCGATTCTATACAAGAGGGCAAATTAGCTTTCAGAAACTCAATCATAATAACAAAAGAAATAATGTTGCCCGACCAAATTTGAAGGAGGACGTAAGTTTTTATAAGCAATCTTTATATATAATATAATATATAGATTAATATATATATATATATATGTATGTAAATTATATTATATATATAACTACACTATATTATAAATTAGAATATAATAATTTAAATATATTTATTAGTTATATTATTATATTGATTCATTATTATTAATTATTATTATTATCACTTATTATAAAATTAGGTTATAAATTAAGACTTTAAGGAACTAAAGCATTATGAATAGAAATGTGTGCAGGATTTGAGTATCGAAGTATGCCAACCAGTTAGTGTATCGATGGTAGGATATTGTAGTCATATTTATATATAAAAATTTATTCATATATATATATAGTCTATTATATCTGTACTACTCATTTATATATATATATTATAGTTTATAATTATATGCAATATTTCGACCCATAAATATAGGATCACTAGCCTCCTAAATACTCTACACAAGGTACGAAAACAACTTTATTGTATATATAATAGGATTAAATATATATATATTATATATATATATCTATATAATATTATATAATATAATATATATATCCTGTTATAGGATAGAATTTAACAGACAAACACAAACAAAAAAGAATATTATATTTTATCTTTTTATTCATGTTAATAAAACTGAGATTTTCTTTTAAACGTTTTTTTTTTCCTAGGTATTTTGCAAGAAAGCTTTATAGAAACCTCCAAAGCAATTACCTCGACGATACTAAGACTATACTTCTTTATGCTAAATGTTTTAGATACCATTTACCTCTGGGTGATAAAACATCTTATACTATATAATTATTGCCACAATTTGCAAAAGCTGCAATTAGAATGAATAAATAGGATGCGCATAAGTTTACTTGCAAGAATAGCGACGAATTCAGACACCTTCCAACAGTATTTGAAGGAGTGTCAAGTTTAAAATTGGTAATGTATCAGTATATCCTTTAAATCGATAATGGACTCACTTGGTTTAATAAGAAACTTTAATTTTAAATGCTCTGAGTAATTGAAGGCTACAAGTAATGAATTGCGTGCCAAACATAGATGACAACGCACAGACACGTACATCTAATTATATATATATATAATAACATTAATATAATATATATTATTATAATATATTATATATATTATAAAATATATATATATATTAATATATATATATATATATATTATTATATATAATATAATATATTATATAATATATATATAATTAATATTATATATATAATACTTTATATATATATATATATATATATATATATATATTAATATCATACATATAATAGTAAATAATTATTTCATTTTATATCTTAGAGAGTATATTATATATACTACTCATATATATATATAATATATAATATATATATATATATATATATATATAATATATATATACCAGATATATATATATACGTATAGAGTATATATACTTTATATATATATTATATATATATTATATATATATATATAGGAGATATAATATAGATATGATTATATACAATTTGATATATCTCTCATATTGGTATTGTACTTTATTATTATATATTCGCTGAATCCTTTCGTACTTCGGTTTCCGAAGATATGCGTTCCGAAAACAGGAAAAGCAAATTTATAACTAGTAATTTAAGACTCTTTTAAAATTATTTACTATGATTGATAATTCATATATGACTTACGCTGTTAATAATATATATTAAGATATATATATATTAATTATATATTTATATATATATATATATATAATTATAACATATATATATATATATATATATATATATTAATATATATAGTATATATATATATATATATATTAATTAATTATAATATATATATATATATTATGTGTTTTATTATCGTTCTTCATCTTGTTTGTTTGTTTGTTGTATTGTTTCTCCCTCGCATGACCTTATTTGATTGCTTAATTTTTACTTTCTTTCGCGTCGCAATGAAATGATCATCATCTTATATTCTAGTAATACATTTTAGTAATAATAACTTAATATCTTGTTATATATATATATATATGAATATATAAATATATATAATTATATAATTTATATATAATATATACTATATATATGATATATATAGTATATTAATATATATATTATATAATTAATATATATATATAGTATTATATATATATATATATATATTATATATTTATCATATATATTATATATATATATATTAATATATTAATATATATATATATATATATATTAATATATATATTATATAATTATAATATATATATTAATATATAATATATATATATATATATATATATGGACAGAGTTACTTAACGCCCCCACACGGAACGGGAGCTCGAATCAAAAAAAAATATTTTCAGCTAGGTAGACATCTAGGATACATAATATAGACATGTTCTAGGGTCGAAAATGAAAATTTTTTTTTTTTTTTTTTTTTTTTATTTTTTTTTTTACCTGTTCTAATAGGGGCAAAATTATATATATTATTTGTAAAGGTATTATACACGGCATTGTAGGTTGCATGCTCGGCCGACGTGGGGAAACACAGGGGGGATCGTCTCTTTCCATACTCCTTGTAGGGGAGGGGCGGAAGGAACCATTTTCCACGCGAACACCACACAAAACCAAAGAGGCGGGTCCCGGAGACCCTCCCCGGAGGGGGGGGAAATAGTTCTACCTGTAGTTCCTCCGGAAGGCCGAGAGACCCCTGACCTCTTATCCATTGGTGAGCGGTATACCATGGAGAGTATAATTCATTTAATTACATTTTCCTTCACTATAAATATATTTTCGGCTAGGCCATTCTCAAATGTCATTTCTTTTCGCGTGTACCGGCTATTGTAGTTTTTTGAGATATTAATTTGTTTATTTCTTTTTTTTTTTTACCTTATTTTTTTATTATTATTTTCATTTCGACCCTAAATCGTCTATTTATGTATCATAGAGGGCTAACCTATGTGCAAAATTTTTTATTTTTGATCCGAGCTCCCGTTACGTGTGTGAGCGTTAAGTAACTTTTACCAATATTATATATATATATATATAATATATTAATATATATATATAATATATATATATATATATATTAGTATATATATATATATATATATTATATATATATAATATATGATATATATATATATATATATATTATATATATATATTATATATATGTTTTTTTGTATTTTTAACATAAAATCTCCTCCTCTTCTCTCCTCACTCTCATCTCTCTAATACATATATATAATCTTCATTCATCTATTTCATCTTAATCCATATCTATATCGTGTACTCTTTGTCGATTCTCTTTGCTCTCTCCTCTTTCTTCTCGTTCTCAATCTATCTCCTCTCTCAGTCTTACTCCTCTTACTCTCTCTCGTCTCTTCAATCAGCAGGGCTGGGCATGCGTTTTAGGGAACTGACGGTTGATGTAATAGGCAAAATTCGGTGAGAAAACAATGTTTACGCGCTACCTTTGGGCACCTCTGGGAAAAACTGAAAGGAAATAGTTGTATGCAAACGTTGGCTGATATGGGATTACCAAGTGAAGGTGAGGAAAAGAATTAATTTCAAATATATATATATTATATAGTATTATATATATAATATATAATATCAATATATATATATAAATTTATATATATATAATATAATGATATATATATATATATAATATTAATATATATATATATATATATATATATATTATATATATTAATAATATATAATATATAATTTATTAATATATATACTATTTATAATATATAAGTATATAATATAATATATAATTATATAATATATATATATATATTAAATATATAATATATAGTAATATTTAATATATATAGATATTATTATATATTGCCCATCTAACTAATGATATATATAGTATTATACCTCACTATTATATATATTATATCTGATACCTCGATAGTATTTATTATTATTATTATAGGAAATATAAGTAATATTATATATTTATCATTATAGTATGATATATGATATATTTATACGTGTAGACTGAGGGCTAGTATAGTGTCTATTATTAGGTAGTATGTAATAATGATAGTATGATTATGATTATAGTTAGTGATGATGTAATAGTATTATTAGTATACTATAGTTAGTAAGATTGTTTACCTAAGGCAAGTGAGTAAACTTAAGATGCATTTTTATGAATTGCGACCGATGGGAAATATCGGAGAAAATAATAGAGTTTATTTATTTTCATGAGCATTTAGATATCGTATATTGATTGAAATTTAGTGTTAGGAGTGATTCATTAGATGTCGATTGTTTGTGTACTTTTTAGTTTAATCTGGTCTTAAAATGAGAGATTTTTTTCATTTTCAAATTTAATTTTATACGTTTGTTGGTTATATGTCTTTGTGGATTAGAGAATTATATTTTAGTTTTATTAAGTATTTTATTGAATTTTAAATTGAGATAAAAACTGATAATAATACGCATTGGGTATAGATGCAGACCAGCAAGTTAGCGATATGCATGGGCAGACCGCTCGCAGATCGTTCTGTCACCATAAGATGCGTGCTTGCGCGCGAGCGGTTGTGGCCGTGTAACAACTTACTCGTGCTGCGCGCGAGTAAGTTGTAATTAGGATTGTATAAATCATTCACTATAAGTATATATATATATATGATATATATGATTAATTATATGATATATTTTAAGACTATAGTATAAATTATATATTAATGTATAAATGTAATTTGCAACTATATTAAAATTTTGTCACGATCAACTAAATATTACAATACATTCCGTCTGTTTATTTTAAATGGGGAAAATTGAGAAATTTTCTTAATAATACCCACAGAATCACAAGTAATGTACTAAAGAATGGATTTTTTATCTATCTTCTCTTTAGTAATCTCACTATTAGCGGGACATTGCCAGTGTTATGTGATGATATATAGTTATTATAATATATATATATATATTAATTAAATGATTATATAGGTATGAAGTGAGTGATTAATTATATATATATATATAAATATAATATTATATATATATCTATATATATATATATATATATTTGAATATATATATATGATATGTCTGTTCCTACTGTCTATTTGTTGGCCTGAAATGTAGTGAAAGAGGTTGCTTTTAGAGAATTGAGATGAAAAGAAAAATGGAATGAGGAAATTTTATGAATAAATTTTTTAAAGAATGAGGTGAAGATATTTAACTGGATTATTTTAAGTAATAGTTTGATTGTATAGTTTATTGCTTACGTTAAATTTTTTATTGCCGCTATTATTTAAAGCTAATAAAAGAAACATAATTCATAAAAATTAATTTAAATTCTATATATTTGGTTGTATGTGTAAATTATTTATTAACATCTGTTGGCTTTACCAAACATATTTAGCATTTAAAATACTATACATAGAAAATGTTTTTATTCGGTTATTTATAATAAAAAGCTTCTAAATTGATTTTTAGGTGTCGTAAATAGGATATATATTATATTAGAATATATATATATTATATATATTAATATATATATATATAAGTATATAATATATATATATATATATATATATATATATATATAGTATAATATAATATTATTATAATATATATAACTATATATATATTATGTATATTATATATATATATATATATATTATATTGCTTGAATAATTTCATTTATCGATATGAGTTGAGAGTAATAAAGTTGTTCTTAAATTTTAATAACAAGTGATTTTTAAATTAATTATCCACGTGATAATTATATTGTTGAAAACGAAGTGACTAGCAAGAGGCTGGGAACCCTCCTTAGTACATTTGGTTTTCTTTACGCCCAAGAGCAGGTGGCAGTTGTAAGAGAATAGAAAGGTAGAAAACACTGAATAACAAAAGAAGATTTCAGTAGAATAAAAGCAGATGAAGTGGAAAATAAGAGACAAATCTTTAAAATTAATTGCTTGTTTGAATGTTAGATGGGCAGTAAATGCTTAGGAGTGGTAAGAGAGTAGAGAGTAGAGGTTGGGCTGGTTTGCAAGGAAAGGGGAATAGATATTTGTGCTTTAAGTGAAACAAAGATAAAAATCAAAAAAAAGGAAGGATTTGGAAGCTACAGGGGACTATTTTCAAGATGAGTGAGAGGGTCAGAGGCTTGAGAAGGTGTAGCTATAGATTATGTAAAAAGAAGAATTATGGGAAATATGTTAAAGGAAAGTATAAAATTTACTAGTTCAGAAGATTAATGTGAGTAAAATGAAACTGAGAAATAAAGCTGGAATATTTTTTGTAAGTGCATACGCTCCAGAAAATAATAGTGGGGCAGATGAAGTAAGGGAGGTATTTTGGGATCAGCCTTAAACGAATGTTTTGGGTATTTTTTAATAGGAAAGATAAGGTATTGGCTTTGTTAGGTAGTATGATTTAAGATGGGGCAACGTGGTGATGTTACAGTCAAAAGAATATTAGGTTCATTTTGGAGTAGGCAAGGCTAGAAAGGCAAAAAATGTGGATGAAAAAATGTTTAGAATTTAATGCGCTGCTAAAGAGATGAATATAGTGAATTAGCATGGTTTATAAAGAGAAACATACTTAAATATACCTATGGAATTAGTGGAGTGCAATGAACTAAAAAAAAACTAGCTTATTAATTGCAGTATTGGGCAATCTTGAGATAATTTAAAATCTATAGGAAATGAGTGGAAGGACAGTGGTGAACGAACTTGGTGAAATATTCACCTCGACGGGAGTTCGAGTGCGCTTGAAACTTGTTTTTAAATAAAACCTTTTTCGGATTTAAAGGATAGCTCATCAGATGACGGTAAAGCGTAGAGGTATACGTTGTTCCTACTTACGCAACGTGCGATAGTTCGACCGCAGAAAGAGGCAAGTTTTCCTTTATCTTTTACCGTAATTACTGTATTTCTTTAATATATATAATATATATATATATAGTATATATATACTTACGTATATGTATATAAGTATGAGTCATATAATATAGATATATGAGTATGGAGTTTATTATATATTGATATATAAATTAGGTACCTTACCAGAATTAAACTAAAAAAGGCATATCTAAATTTTTAAAGCGGTTCATATCAAACTTTATTGATTAATTAACATAGTTATATGTATGTAGATCACAACAAAAAGAAATAATAAATGACTCTGGCTCAAATACATTTGAAATAATATACAAGAGAATGAAAAATTGAAGATGTCGATAATCACATTTTTCTCAGAAGCTTCTATACGATCCTCTGATGATAGAAGTTTCCCTTCTGAATAAAATAGATTAATTGACTTCCTCCGACTTTTCATCTTGTAATTAATTTCTCAAGTGGTATTATGCCGAGTTCAGTTTAAATATTTTTTTTTATTTGAATCAACTTTATGTTATTAATAATACCGTTTTGAAATGACTTTTAAAAATAAGTTATAATTTATGCTTTTTTAATTCATCTGTATATATTAATAATATATATAATATTATTAATATTTAATATATTATATATTATATATTAATATATGTAATAATATATATAATATAATTAATATATAATATATATATATAATATATATATTATATATAAAGTATATGATATATAAATATATATATTATATATAATATATATATATATATACTATATATATAATATAATGATATATATATATATATATATAATATTATAATATAATATATATATATATATAATATATATATAATATATTAATATATATTATACAAATATACTATTTATTATATATATATATATATAATATATATATATATATATATATTAATATATATATATATATAATATGATATATATATATATATAGTATTTAATATATATACTATATATATATATATATATATATATAACAGTATATATATTAGTTATATTAATATATATATATATATTATATATTATATATATATATATATATATATTAATTATATATATATATATATATATATATATATATAATATATAATATATAATATATAAATTATATCATAATATATTGCGATCATTATAGTATTAATAATATATATTATTATATATTATATATATATATATATATATATATATATATATATATAGTATATATTATAATATATATTATAGTATATATATATATATATATATTATATGTATATGAATCTTTTTCCAGAGGAGGATTAGTATTATGACTCTTGAACTTTTAATTTTGAAAAAATTTTAGATCAGCTATTTCACACTCCATCTGTCGCGCAACGGACGGACAATGTGGATGGAAGCTTGTTAAGAGCAACTCATATGTACGTATGCGAGTAAAGGGATCTTTTTATACATAAGTTTCTATATTGTAAATAATAATAATTAATAAATACATATATATATATATATATATATATTATAGTATATAAGTATATAGGGGTATAATATATTATTAAGATATATTATATATATATTTATATTATATATATGTATTATTATATTTATTTATAATATATTATATATAATATATATAAGTATATATTATATATGGGCGAGAATACTCAAATGCTCGAAGGTCTCTAATTAATTAGGAGGTATGGAAAGTGGTTTGTAGCTTTATTGTTTTATGGTTTACACATGAATGGGAATGCAGCTTAGTCAGATTATTCTTTGTGCCAAGATGGCAAATAATGTAAATATATATAAACTTTCACATAAAAACTGAAAATATATGGAAATACACAATTATTGCAAGATATTGGGCAATACTGCCATTAGAATGTAAATTGACCAATTTTCTCTGTCAACAGATCGCTCTGCACGGAATTTCGTAGCTCCAGCCGGTGCGTTCACCCGAGAGGGAGCCATCCACGCGTCGCTAGCCATTCAAATTAGACACACGTTTCTCTCATTGTAACAAACTGTGAATGGATCTTTGTTTGAGGCAGTTTATCTAGATACTCTGCCTTAAACTCACTGGCATAGCTAATGTTTAATAGATGATCGCAGTTGGATGAGGGTAGGTATGATGTCGGCCCTTTTACATAATAGAGCGTCCCAGTGTATAGTAGTTTGCTCCACACAACCATTAGCAGCAGCACTCCAAATAATATTACAGTAAGGCCTCGACGCACATCAGACGCATTATCATATATAGTATATATATATTATATTTATATATTATTTGAGATATTATATATATATATATAATATATATATTATATTTATAGTTTATATATGATATATATATATTATATATATGATAAATATAAGTAGTATATATATCACTTATAGGTATATACTATACAACGGAATGAGAGGTGCGGCAACGCTTAAGTTGGAGGAAAGAGTTAAACGTCGTTAATATTTGTTTAATCCGTTAACAAAAAATATTTTGCAACGACGTTAATCATTAAAGCGCTTTATAGGTAAAGAATGTAGCGGAAGTTAAAGTTAATCGTTAACGTTAACCGGTCTTCAACAATATGTAGGACATAGTAATAATTATTGTTAATTTTTTTATTTTATTATAATAATATCCCTAAACAATGGGATTAATAATGGCGAGTAGTTGAGGGCTTGAGTTTATCAGACAAATTAATTAGGCCTTGACCTATAGCAGATGCTTTTTGGCGCGTCGGCTTGCCGAAGAATGACTGGGGTCCAAAGCGTAAATACCATTGATAATAATTATATTAGCTGTCAGAATGACTCCGCAGATTCTCGGGTGTCCGTAAAAAGAATTTCCCAAGTTTCAATGGCTTTTATTATAACAGGGCATAATATACAAATATCCATAATCATATCATAACATCAAAGTGAAGAGTAAGTTGCATAGTTTCCAATATGCACTTGCGCCAGAACGAGTTCCTGATAGTCGACATACGCGCATGCGCGCATTCAGATGTAGTCTTCTCTAGTCTAGTGCGTGCGCCACATACTGACAATGGCGATTCCTGAGCGTAAAGCTTTCTGTGTTCTACAATTTGCCTAAGTGTGAATCTGCCAAGTTAACGGATCTCAAGCGTGCTGTATCGTTGTACGCTTCCCAATGTGTCCTCCATGTGGTGGCAAACATTTCGCCACGAATGTTAATCGGGGTCAATCTAATGCGACAAACTATTGAGGGATACATACAGTCTTCTGTAAAGCTGCATCACCTACAAAGTACAGGACGTGCCCAAAGCTAGATCTGTAGAATGTAGGTGAGTGGTCGACCGGTCTCCGTGGATCTCCAGGCGGCTAGAGTCGGAAGCTTGGCTCATGTATGTCCTAAAGGATATTCAAAATTTGTAAAAATAAAAAATCCATGTTATCGGTAGATTATTAAGCAGTCAACTAAGAACTATATGAGGTATGGCCAAAACATGACGGTGTGTAGAATAAGGCTAGTTAATATATAGAAACGTTTTAACAACATTTGTCAGTTGCGCATATCGGTTGCAAGTTTTTTGATATAAGCATGTTTATAATTAAAGCGACCGACCGACACTAGGCTCTATATAAATAACATGAGTTTACCTTTAATGGCCTGTGGCAGTAGTGTTAGGTATATTATATACTATATATATATATCGAGACGATGACCTTATGTATACTAGATCGTAATTAGTTGATTTAGGCGATGAAGTCCGCACCTTTTATATATTACATCATCGGTGAGGTAAGGTGAATACCCATAATGTTTCGTATCTGGGGTCTGAAATCCGCATGGTAACTTGTAGCAAGCATACGAACGTGAATTCCCCAAAGGTTGAACTTTTTTCTGCGAGCACCAGTGTTCACCGACGCCAGGTATCTATACGGATACCTTTCTTTTTTTCGGCGAGAAAGCTCAAACGGTACCAGGGGTCGCTACTCTATCTTGATATGTTAAAACAATAAATATTAAGAGCTGTCTGTATCACGAATAATCTAGTACGAGGATGAGCGTGTAAACCGCACTCTCTTATATAGATGCTAGCAATCACTAAGATGGAGTGTATCAACTACCTCCACATTCTGGAGTACACTATAGTAGGCGATCAGTAAAACGGTTTGATATTCGTAGCACTTGACATCTCATCTCCCAATCCATGAATCGTTGGGTTGGTCACCAATCATAAATGGTTCTTTCGAACACGAACAGAATGTCTTTATATTATCACAATGCGCCCTTTTGACCCAATTATACCGGATCCGCCGGACTTAACGCATTTTGCCACGGTACTTTGGTTTCTTTTACGCATACGTGGGTGCCTGCACTCCCAATTTATAACGGCAGCGTTGAAGGACGATCACATGTATTGAAATCACATTTATAGCCCTGCATTCACCTTCCTAATTCCTTACTTCAGGATCTGTTAACTATATGTACAATCCTACATAATGATTTTGGGAAGGTAAATTGTGAATTATCGGCTTTGATGTATCCCCTAATATACGAAAGGGGAGCACATTAATTTGATAGAATATGTATAGGTACCTAAAAACTCTATGGTTCAATAGACGCTTTAGTATATCAACTTTATGTATGATATTAGATATGCTTTATTTGTATATTGATATATTACGCTGTTATAATAAAGCAATGAAACTGGGACATTCTTCTTTTACGGACACCCGAGTGGTATATTATTGTAAAAATAATAGGTAGATATCTCAGCTTTAGAATTTTAATCAAATATGGTATAATATTTTTTATGTCAAGCCAATCAGCTTATGAGTGGCCTAAGTTCTTATATTTTATTCCACTTTATAGTTGCAAAAGAAGCAAGTTCAAGTAAACGTACGAAAGAAGTTAATGACTATCATTGAATACGTATTCTTGTGCTAAACAGTCACTATCTTATTATCTATATATCTATTTTTTCTGTTATCAGCTGCAAACATTATACAATTAAAAGAAATGAAATATCAAGGCAATAAGATAAAATCGTCAAAAAACATTTCTATTATAAATACGGGATAACAACCGTGTAAGAAATAATACAATATTTTGATGCCATTGAGGAGTAAGCGTTTGATTATTAGGAAATTTTCCGGAAAATAAAGTTTGTTATCAAAATCGAAGAATCTAAAACAATTTAAAATCTGATAAGAAAATATTATTATTAAACTCGTAAATTATAAGAGTAACGATTTAATACTCAGGATTAGTAGGTAGGTAAAATTTTAACTATATATCGTTAATTAAGGTCGTTACTTTTTTTTCGAAAATTAACGAAAGACGTTAAAGTTAAGCGAAAAAATATCGAGTTAATTTAACTATATAGGTTAACTTGCGTTTAACGTATGTAACGCGTTAATGCCACCTTTGTATATATAGGCTAATTATACTACTATATATAATAATATATATATATATATATATATATATATATATATATATATATATATTATATATATATATATATTATATATATAATATATATATATAGTAGCAATGGTATGAGTTGAAGGAGGTGGTGAAAAGGAAAAGGAGGCTTATGTGAAATGGTTGGGAAGTAGGAGAGAGGAAAGCTGGGAGGAATATAGAAGGTTTAGAGTGGAAGCAAAGAGGGCGGTGGAGGGGGCGAAGAGAAGAGCAAAAGAATGAGTGGTGTAGAAAGGTGAACGGAAGAGGTGCGGAAAATTTGAATCGAGGGGAGCCAGGTGTTTCTGTAGCATAAGAAGTAAAATGTATATAAATAAGGAAAGAAGAAGGACGGGGTTGGAGATGGAAAGAGGATTTACGATAAGTGGGAAGGTAAGAAGTGTGCGCAGATGATGGTGGGGTAATAATGGGTTATAGGAACCTTTATATCTCAATGTTCAAAAAGAGGGATAAGGGTGAGTGAAGAGGTGGGGGGGAGGTATTTTAGGCTGGATTATTAATGGCAGAGTTGTTGTTGTCCCAATGAAGGCTTGTGAGGAGTTGGGAGGGGAGGAAAAGATTTGCAAGAGGTGAGGAATGGGGAAGTGAACTTGTGGGATGGGAAGGGGGAGGATATGGAAAATCAATAAGTGGATGGAAATTATTAGGGGCCTTCGAATAAAGGAAAAAAAGGGAAGTCCGCAGGTCTGGATGGTGTGAAGAATGGAAATGTTATCAGAAGGAGGTATAGGGGTGAGTGGAAGTGGCTTGTATAGGTTTATTCGATAATATGAACATATTGTTGGCGAGGATGGTTGATGGGGAGGAAGGAGATTGGTGAATGGTAGTTGCCCAACGATTGCTTGTGTAAGCCATGTGGCGCTCACGGACATCGGTTAGTTATGGTTCCGCGCTGCTCACACTAAGGGGAAGGGGGAATAGAGGAATGGCATTAATGCTGGGCAAGAGTTCATGATAGAGGTATTACTGTCATTTTAAGTGTGGTAGGTCCGGTCATCGGCGTTGGACAAGTGGTATGGTAGAGAGTACTGATTGAGAAAGTGAAGGAGGGTTACGGAGGGGGAGAATGGGCGGGAGGATATCGCGAAAACGAAGGAGGGATTTAAGGGGAAGGGAGAAGTTGTTCACAGCCGAGGGTGTGTGGACCAGGAGTGTTTTACCAACTACAAGATGCTTTGTGGAGAAAGTATAGAGAGAGGAAAGGGAAAGTGTATGGGTGTTTTTTTTTTAGATTTAAGAGAAAGGCATATGATAGAGTGAGAGAGGGTGAATTTGTGGAGCGGCTGTTTGGATCGGAGAAATGGAGTGGCAGTGGGTAAATTAGGGTAAAAGAAGTAATGCAAGGTTTTGCCTTTTATAGGTAAATATGGTAGATGTGGTGTGTGGATGATGCTGTTAGAGGGTTGAAGGGGAGAGTGAAGACTGGATTTTTTATTTTTTTGGGGTGTTTTTCAAACGTGTGGTTTGAGGCAGGGGTGTGTAATGTCGCCGTGCTGTGTGAGGAGCTATTCTCATTTACGTTCTTGTTATATTGTTGGATCGAGGAGCGTGTTTTGCCCAGAGGAATGGGTGAGAGGAGGAGCGGACTATTTTAGGTAGGTGGTCGTGGGGTGGAGATTGTGTTGCTTGATGGAGAAATTCAGAATCTAATGGGAAGTGAATAGACTGAGGGGAAGTGAACAATCGGATACTGTACTGCGGACGATTACTGATGGTCCGTATGTGGCGAAGAGAACGCGGCTAAGGGTTCGAGGTATTTGGTGAGGGGAGTTTGAGAGAAATGTGCGGACAATGAGCCGAGCGGCAGGGGCTTTTAAAATTTAAATCTCTGTGAGTAGAGTAAGAGTGTTGCAGGGTTTGAGTGAGGGGGAGGCGTAAAGAGAGGAGTCGGCTCGGGGATAGGTTAGAGGTGTTCGGAGGATGGGGGTGTAGTTTTGGAAGAGGTAAAGATGTAAAGATTTTTAGATATTGAGGGATGGATTTGGGTAAAGGGGGGGTGAGGGATGAAGGAGGAGATAGAACATACAGGTGGAGAAGGGAATGAGGAGCTTTGAGTGGTCCAGAGAAGTATGGTGGAATGAGGGGCGTAGTGCCTGTGTAGGATTTAATCAGCAGAAAGTTAAGATAAGTATGTTGGAAAAAATTTGTGTACCAGCGGTGTTGTATGGGTGAAACGTGGGGGTTGAATGCCAGGTCCATGAAGAAGTTGGAAGTATTTGAAATGAAGGGGTTGAGAGCGCGGTTTG
>JABUQX010096242.1:0-34991 GCA_015478945.1 Trachelipus rathkii
TATATATGTATAATAGATATATATATTATATATATATATTATATAATATTATATTAATATAATATATTATATATATACATATATATATATATAATATATATATTATAGTATTATATTATTATAATATAAATAATATATTTTTTTTTGAAAATTATAAATAAAAATTATATATATATATATATATATATATATATATATATATAATATAAACGTATATACCTATAGTTTTATATTTCATATATATATATATATTATAATATATAATATATATATAATATATTATATATATTATATATATATATATATATATATATATATATAATAATATTTTATATATATATATATATTTAAATAAAAAAATTACTATATATATAAGTATATATATATATATATTATATAATAACTTATATTTATATATATATATATATATTATATATATATATATATATATATATTATATCTTATATATATATATATATTATTTAATAAAAAATATATATATATATATATATATATAATAATATTATATATATAATATATAGATATTATATATTATAATAGAAAATTATATATATATATATAATATATTATATATATATATATATAGTGTTTAGACAAAATAATATGAACATCTGACAACATACACACAAGATTTATTTTATTCACAAGGTGTTGACCCACAAATAGCATTTAAAACTGCTGTAATTCTTCCGAAGAATGTTTCAATATTTTATAACAGAATGCTGTCCCATTGCTTTACCAAAAGATCAGCCAATTGCTTTAAGACGTTGGAAGTGTGGAAACCTGCTCCTCTCTCTTTGTCCCAAATATTCCCATATCGGTTCAATTATGTTGAGGTTTGGTGATTGTGAGGCCCAAAATCACCCTGAACCTTTTTAGATCTGTTTATGGGTGCATTATTATTCTGGAATATGCCAGATTTTCATCAATATGCTGATCGTATGTAAGATCTTCATCTTTGAGGATGTTGAGATACATTCGCAGTAATCCGGCCAACTAAAAGATAATGAAAGGAATGGTTGAATACCAAGATATGGCGACCCATATCATAGCGGAAGTCACCTTTACACGACTGTAGGAAGGTGGCATGTCCGGATCGTAGGCTTCTTTTTGGGTTCCTAAACACGAGAGCCAGCAGTTGGTTTAGGGAAATGTAAACAATAATTTATCGGACTATACCATAGTTTCCAGTTATCAATTGTCCAGGATTAGCGTTTTCTTCCGTCATAAAGGATTTCAAAATTACAGTCCTTCCATGAATGTTCAATTTGTAAAATTCCAGCTGTATTTTGTATTACTCCGGTGGGTTTTGACTTTTGATGCAATCTTTGTCCCTGTAGTTTTTTGTCGTTTCACCACAGTCGTTTTATATGTTCAACGATATTCTCATTTAACCAACCATGTTTTGTGTAAGCTATAATCAACATCGATGCCATCGCTCGTAACACGTTAATCAGTTCACCTGTTTTCGTCACAGACATTCCAGCTAACCGGACACCAACTTTTTCCTTTCTTTGGAAATTTAACAGGTCACACATTTCACTGTCAACTTATTTTAAAAGTCGCACAAGAAAGTGTGTAATACGCTGAAACATAAACTAGATGGCCTAACACGTAAACTTCAAAATAAAAATGTGTGGTATCGTACATACCTGCGATGTGTTGGGAAAATAAAAATTTAGCATTATGTTTCATATTATTTTCTCCAATCCCTGTATATATATATAGTTATATATATATTATATATATAGATATATATATTATAAATAGTATAATATATATATATATTATTATTATATATATAATTATAATATAAATATATTATATATATACATATATATATATAATATATATATATATATATATATATAGTATTCATATATATATATATATAATATATATATTATATATTTATATATAATATATTATATATATATAATATATATATGGTGGTTGGTGTGTGTGTGTGTGTGTGTGCGTTGCTGTGTGTTAGGTGTGATGTGTAGTGATGTATTTCGTTTTGTTAAAACAAAAAGAAGAGGTTTTGAAATGAAAAAGGAAAAATATTTTTATTTTTAGTCTTTATTCAAATATTTATTTTGATTTTTATTCCTTTTTATTTTTGAAAGGGGAGATGCATTGTCAAGCTCAGGAAAATTGGGAATGTTTTTATGCAATATGGAGTAAAGGATCTCTTTCAAAGTCCACAAACACAGGAAAAAATTAAACTATATATTATTTATATATATTATATATATATATGATTTATATATATATAAAATAATTAATATATAATTTATATATATACTATATATATATATATATAGTATATATATATATAATATATATATATATAATATATATATATAACATATTTATATATATATATATATATATTATATCATATATATATATAATATATATATATTATATAGTATATAATAAATATATATATATATTATATAATATATATATATATATATTATTATATATATATATTGCTTTTACTTGATAATTTTAGTATAAGAAAAATGAGAGTCTAAATGAAATCGATTCTCAACTCACAAACTCGAAATAATCCAACAATTCCTGAATTGTAATTTATTATACGCCCCAACTTAGGCTTGGAAAGAAAAATTCGATCTGTCAGATAGGGGCCTATAGATAGATTCTCGAGGATCTGTCAGCTAGGGGTCTATGGATCGATTCTATATTAAGGACGATCTTTCAAGTGTCACCAATCAAAATTTCGACGAATATTCATATTTGGTCGAAATGCGACTGAATACCAGCAAGAAGAAGGTATACTACCCACTCTTTTACTACATTAAAGATACCATGATAATTACCTAAATTTTTCCTAAGTTTTTAAGCTTTATAAAATTTTCATAATATCTAAACTTTAAAATTATCCTAAGCTTTCCAAATTTTTCATACTTTTAAAACATTCTAAGCTTTCCATATATCTTAAATTTTAGAACTTTCTAAACTTTAAAAACCTAAAAACTTTGAATAAAAATATATATCCAAACTTTCCATACATTAAATAAAGCTGTTCAAAATATTCCAAACTTTCCAAACTTTCTGAACTTTCGAAACAATTTAAACTTTTAAAACTTTAAAAATTTTAAAAACTTCAAATTTTTTTTAAAGAAAGCTACATAAATGTTTCAGAATTACCAAACTTTCTAAACTTGGAAAATACTATGGGGAATTTGTGCATCCCTTCAGTCTCAGCACTAGTATGTGACCCTATCAAATGCGTAATCTTATTAGTTTTCGACCAACCCCTCCCCCCCCCCATATTTTAAATTAATTTTTAATCCTCTTCATTTCCATCACACTTTTTGTCTATAGTTGTAGCTGGGTCTATAGTGGTCCGCTACACTTACTTATTTCGTACATTAGAAATGCTAATATATATAATATATATTAATATATACTATATATATATATATTATAATATTATATACTATTCTTATACTTTCTGATATATTATACTATACTATCATATATATATATTATTTATATACATAGATTAAAATATATATATATATATATTTATTTACGATAGCTACTATATTATTAATATAATAATAGGTTATGGTTATTATATATATATAAGTGAGGATTAGTTCAAAATTATATAACTTATGTAAGTTATTAATTAATTATATGTCAATGTTATCTGGGACATAATATATATTTATATTAATAGATATATATATATATATATATAAATAGAAATATATTATATATATTAATATATAATAATATATATATATTTAATAATATAATAATAATAATTAATAATGAATAGAAATCAGAAAGATAATTAAAAATAATATAATAATTAATAATAATAATCAATAACTATACAATGAATAATAAATAATGAATAATACATAATAATAATAATAAATAATTAATAATAATAATATAATAAAATAAATACACCCAGATGAGAATTAGATGGTGTAAGAAATTTTTTGTGTAATTTTTCCCTTTTTTTTTTAAATTTCTAACTTTAATGATAATCCAGATTCGTAAGGCCTGACTCTTTTTTTTTTAATTCAAATTTAAATTAACAGTAAATATGTTCCACTAAGCTTTTATACAACTTATCTTAAATAGCACTGTTGCTGACAATCTTGATATTTCTGTCGCAACTGCAAATGGCTAGCAGTTACTTGATGTAAAGTTTTTGCAAGTTTTCCAACTATTTTATGATAACCAACGTAGTAAATAGGTTTAAATCAGTGTTGTATTCTAAAATATTTTATGTCAGAGCATAATAATTTTTTCCTTTCAAGTATTTGGGTAGGAGTAATGACGATGATAGATATATAAATCAATGAAAACTAGAAAAACTCATTGAAACTCAATGAAACTCAAGAAATTCAATGAAACTTAATGAAACTCAAGAAACTCAAGAAACTTAATGAAACTCAATGAAACTCAAGAAATTAATTGTAAACTTGACAATTCGATGATCTCAATGAAACTTAATGAAAACTAATAAAACTTAATGAAACTCAATGAAACTCAATGAAACTCAATGAAACTCAATGAAACTCAATGAAACTCTTTGAAAAAGCAGTTTTTATGGAGCCCAGTGACTTGAAAATGATATGATTATTAAAAAATTCCTGTACGTAGTAGAATTATTGATTCGGAATAAAATATGAATATTTTTTCTCAATTAAACTGTTAATGAAAAGGGTTTGAAGTAGATTAAAGATGAAATGACAGATGCAATAAAGAATAAATGAGATGATTTAGAAAAGTTATCATCTCGGCCTCAAGAAGTTCCTCCCCAAGGAAAACCCCTGAGAGTAAACCCTCGATACATTCAACGTCAATACGTTCAACTTACCTAAGATTTCCCTACCGCACAATGACTCTTAAACTATTGTTATGCTAATGAGAAAAAAGAATGTGAGAAGGAAACCAAAACTAGTAAGAATTGAAAAGATTTGAAAAAGAAAAATCAATTTCCATAAAAAGTCTACAGAAGCGGAAATTTTGCAATGGTGGAGTAATGATAAAAAAAAGTTTTCATACTTCACATCTATAACAAGGAGAGTGTTTTTAAAGTCCTTACTTCATCATAAGAGAGACATTTCTAAAGCAAGTAATGAAATTGAATTAAAGAAGAGAAAGAATTAAGATTACTTAAGCATATAATGAACAACTTGATTTCTGCACCATAATATTCGAAGATTCAAATAAATATTCAGCCAATACTAAAATAGTTAGAAAATTAAATATGGAAAATACTATATTAATTTTAGAAAATTAAATATTAAAACTGGCCATCTTTAATCTATCTTAAATAGGAAAGCTGGTCATCTTTATTCTATCTTAAATAGGAAAGCTGGTCATCTTTATTCTATCTTAAATAGGAAAGCTGGTCATCTTTATTCTATCTTAAATAGGAAAGCTGGTCATATTTAGTAAAACTATCTTACAAATAGTAAACATTACATACACTATTGGACACTTATACACACCATTCACTAGACCTTAACACACCTATGACACTTAAATAACACTTACACTTTCTCCATAGGACACTTACACAACCCCATATAACACGTCCACAACTTCACCATGGTAGAACTTTTCACTACATACATTACACACTTATGACACTTATAAGCGGCTCGCTAGTTCACCTTAATACTCACTCTCCTAGACATCATTAATTAAGAACACTTAGATCACTCCTTATATTTTAATCCATACTATATCACTCTAACATAGCAACAACGACATCAGCACAGGTCATCCTATCAACTATTCTATCTTATAGGAAAACTGGTTCATCTATCATAATTCTAAATAGTGCGACTATTTCCTCGAAGTTCTCATTTATTCTTTTCTAAATACAGCGTAAAACTTTGATCTCAAGGCTCAATCTTTATTGATGACTCATCTCTTAAATAGGCAAACTGCTCTCTTCTCATTCAATCGAAACAGTGCAAAAACTGCTTCTCAATTCTTGTTTATGTCTATCTATAACATATCTTTGGTAAAGTGGTGTGCACTCCCTTCATTACATAATAGTGTACAAGAGCTCAGTCCTCTTTGTATGGTTACTCATCTCTATTTGATGACTTAACAATAGGAACTTATTCGTGGCTATTTTCATTTCTATTTACCTATCTTTTTCTAGTGCTGTTTTTTCTACCAATGACTTAGGATATCAAATTAAAATGAAACTCATTAATAAAGCGATAAAATATTGTGAATTGAGTCTGTGAAATAACCCTATTGTCCAGGTTTTCTACATAGCGGTTGCATGTATTCCAACCAGGTAGTACGTCAAGCATTACTAGCTGCCTATATATATATATATAGTACTACTAACCCGTCAATAAAAAGTCAGTTCAAACCCGCACCCGCTATGTGTGAGCGATCCGCTACGCTATAGTTTACCCGCCCGTCGCGTGCGTACCGCTAAGTAGCGTTAATACATAATATATTCCCGCTATGCTAGATAATAATATAAAGTATAAAAAATATATATATATATAATAATACTTATGATGTACATTCAGTTATATTTATTTATCATACTTTAAATAATGCTTTTATTAATATAACATATCCTTCTGCGAAACCTAAACTTATGCTAACTTCATTACAGATACCTATTATTTTAATTATTATTAACACATTATATTTAATTAAACTTTTTATTTTTATTACTTATTATTTTTTATATATATAATACTTGTATAATTTATAAAATTTATTATTAAATAATTGTTATGTATAGAAGCAAATAAAAACCCAGAGTGTAGCCTATATTAATAATAATCATTTTATATTTATTACTACCATTATTAATAGATAAATATTATAATTAAAAAATATTAATATATAATATTATATAATTACATACCCTTAAGCTAAGAAAAGCTCAGTAATATCAATTAGAATAGTGTGTTACCAACATCACTAAGGATTAGTTATGCTTTATTTGTTATAGTATACTACTGCTGTTACTTGACGTATATTCTAAACTCATGTTACAGTATGTGCATACAAGACACATACGAGTAATGATTCGTACTAGTGCTATGCTAATGTGTAGATATTAGTGAAACTGTCGTATTATCTCACATTAATAAGACAATGACAATTCTCAAGTAAAATTTAACAGGAAATTGGTTATCCCAAAGGGTATAGTTGATGTCTTCCTCCATGCATTTCACTCGTCTAGCTTTCCGGTATCGTGAGATCATAGCATTTGGGAACTGCAAAGTATGTCAAGATTTACCTAACCGTGAGAACATCTGACAAGTCTTTGTTACTTTGTCTCTTTAACTCATATATTTTATTTAACATTAGCGCATACCTTACAACTATGCATAACTTCAATGATAAATCTAATAGATGAGTGTTATACCTATCAACCATAAGGATAAGTATCGTTTGTATAGTCTTATATATCATTTTTTTATAACTCATTTTATTTTCTGCTTTAACTCATTTTTTACTGCTTTAACTCATTAATTTATTAACATTATTTTATAGCTAAGAGAAAGTATATCATTATTTATGTTATTATTATATATATAATACTTATACTCAATGGTGCATAAAGAGAGTAGATGTATAAAGCAGTAATCAAGTAGTACTAAAAACGTGGTCATAGCTTGGTAGCTATGTTAAGGGTACTGCTTTAGTGAGGCTGGCCTTACCTTATGATTTATATTACTTGAATATTTATTGCTTTTTAAGGTACTGTAAAATATATGTTTTTAATAAAATTATCACATATAAAATTATAGTAAAAAATTCATATTTAAACTATTGAGAGTTATTAAACTAGAAAGTTTATATATAATTAACAGTAAATATAATCTTATGTTCAAAGTATAAATGATTGAATTAATTTATAGAAGTTTAGAAAACTTATGAAATAATTTTTAGTATTATGTGGTGTATATATCATGGTGATAAATCATAATATGGTTATTAATTAAAAAATATAAAATGTATTATTATTTTAAATTAAAGTTATATTTTCATATAAAATGTCTTTAATATGATATTGTTTTGGTTGTATACTAATATATATATATATATATAAATATTATATAATATAATTATGTGTATATATATATATATTATATATATACTATATTAGTATGTGTGTGTGTGGTGTGTGTGTGTGTGTGTGTTAGTTAGTGTTAATGTATGATGTGTGTTACGTATAATAATATATAACAATAGGCATGTGAAGTATAAAATAACCACTAAGTATAATAATAAAAATTAAAAAATAAAAATAATATCAAATAATAGGAAAAATATAAATCAGCAAAAGTAGCAATTAATAATAATTTAAAATTAAATAATAATGAAATGTAAATAAAGAGAAAGTGAAAAAACAAAAGTAGAGTTCATAAATAAATTATGCTAATTCAGAAAATAAAAACAACGCAAAACAGTTAAAAACAATTAAAACATGAGTAGTATTCAATAGCAGTTATATAAAATGTGAGAGTTATAATGCAGTATATATATAAAACATGTGAAGTATTAATAGCTAAAGTTAAAGCAGTGGAGCGATCTTCGTTACATCCCGTGTAATGTTTTTCTAGGAAAAGGTTTAAAGCATCTTGCAGAGATGTATATTTGTTATAATAAGGTATATATATATATTAGAATAATGTTAATATAAATATATGAGATAAAGCATAGTGAGTTAATAAACATTATGAAGTATAAATACAGATTAAAAACTAACTAATAGTTTAAGCAGGTTAAAAACTATATGTGAGTTAAGTACAGGTATATATTTAAAACAATGATGATTTAAAAATGTACAGTAAAAACATGAGTTTAAAACGTATGTTAAAGCAGGAAAAACAAAAGCCATTACTACATCTCCATTTGGTGCATTAGTAATAGGTAAACACCCTATATTGATTTATACTGATTTACTATGACTTTTAATTAGTATATTATATGTATGTAAATATATTAAATATATATAATTGAGTTAAAAGCTATAAGATATAGCATGAGTATTACAAAGCAGTATTAACACTAATGTGAGTTTTATAAAAGCAGTGATAAGTACAGTAATAACAAAAATGAGCATACGAATCCCTTTTGAGTGATAGGTACATCACTCTTATATATTACTGTAATTTAACTGCTTTAGTAATGAATTATGTAATGGTATATTTCAAATATAGTGTTAAATCAGTTAAAAAACTAATTAATATGATATAAAAGCATATAAACAATGAGTTTATAAGGTCTATAGATAAAGTACAGTATTAAAAACATAGAAGTATTAAAGCATTGCCGTATTAGCCCCATTGGTTAATAACATACCTCTATTATGACATTTACTGATGTTACTAGCTTTAAGGTATGTAATAGTTAAATGGTTTTTAATAAATAATTTCGTATCAATATGTTAGATAAAAATAATAAATTGAATATTATATATCAGCCACTCTGAGTTTTTCTTCTTTACTTCATACAATTTTTAATAAAATTTATTAATATTAAAAAGTATTAAGTAAAAAATATATAAATAAGAAAATAATGATTAATAATAATATATGTGTTAAAAAATAATAATAGGTCTGTAATGAATTACAGTTTTAGGTATCGCGGAAAATGTGTATTTTAATAAAAAATGTTTAAGTATGAAATAAAAAATTGAATGTCTTACATAGTATAATATATATATATTTATTCTAATTATTTACGCTATATATAGGGTAATTATTGCGCCTGCTATAGGGCGCACGTGGTCGAGGCTAGGAATATATTAGCGCCTGACGGGCAACAGCCGCGGGCTTGAGGAACTCTGACGGGCGGTGAATCGCAACCTGCGGTTGCGTGAGAGTAGTCTCCTTTGCATAGTTAGTGGCGCATAGCTTGCACTACCTGAGTGGTGACCGCTTATGACATTATAAGGGAAGACTATCAAATCAATATTAGCTCTCTGTTCTATGATGTTATACAGTAGTAGAAATAAGGCTAGAAAAGGTTAGATAAAAATGCATCTAAAAAGTAGATAACGCATATGTTGATAAAAGTAGGTTAAGGTTAAGTATCATAAGGTGATATTAGCCATAAAAATTATAATATGACATCATAAGTTTGATGAGCATATCTCTCAACAAGCTTTGCTGATCCATATAATTCATAATAATTATCTCCGTATGTCTGTACTGATGTTGTTAAGTGTATTTATATCTGTGGTGAGTGTCTTTAAGAGAGTGAGATTATATTAAAGTAGCTTCATAATTTAGAGACTACGTGATCTACAAATTGTAAATAGGTGTTCTATTAAAATAGAGATAATAAGACGAAAAGTGGTAATAAAGTGGCAAACTTATCATGTTTTTTGCTTTGAGTAGATAATTGTAAATATTATAAAATAAATAACATTAAAGACATCTAAAAGTAATTGAAAATAATGTTAATTAAAGATAATAGTTAAATTAGTGTTATATACAAAATAAATACTTAGATTTGCATTTTCAAATACTAGGTCTTTATGCGTCCTTATACTGAATGTGTGTATAGTTCATAGAGTAGGCTGTATGGATGATATGTAGGTGTTCGTGTGCATAGTTAATATATATATAATATAATTATTATTAATATATAATATATATAATATTATATATTATATTTATATTTAATACTTAATATTTATATTAATATAGTATTAATTAATATATATATATAATATATAGATTAATATAATATTAATATTATATTAATGATATATATGATATATATATTTAAATATAGATATTCAAAATAGTGGATAAGTTTATAGAATAAAGACTAACTTCATTATTAAGGATAGCATTATACCTAGCAGCTTGTAATATATCACAATCTCTCAGATTCCTCAATACTATTATATAATCACTAGGGTAGACGCCCATATTAGTAGTTATTCTTAGGCTCAGGCGAGGCTATAGAAAGCTTTGTAAAATTGGCATACTTACAAGTTCCACTATAGTGTAGCAACTCATAGTGGTCACTAGAGTTAGTACATCTACATCATTATATATAGGCCTGTGTAGGTCACTTACATACTTGGCTCAACTCTAATTGACATACTCATTGGACTCCTTGCACTTCACCTTCACTCATCTAATACTTATTAGAACACGTAAAGAATCCCTTAGGACTCACTCCTATATATATACTCGTAGTGATTTTATGTGGATAACATCAATAAGTATAGAACCTATCAATAATTCTGAGTCAATCAAATAAAAGCTAATACAAAGGTCGAAAAAGATACTCCAATGTGTATCAAAGATAATATTGTACCCTGGTAAATACCTAAAAATGAGTTAGACCGTAAAATATATAGGTTCTCTCTAAAATGCCCCTCAGGAAGAACTCAATATGAGTAGTATTAGTATCTCGAAAATAAAATAGTGAGCTGTACTCCGAAAAATTAGGCATTGCAATAAATTAGAAGTTGTACCAAATTGACCTCAATTGATAATAAGACCAATAATGAGGTGGCAGTATTATATATGTTATATATATGTATATATATATGTTATTGTTACTGTGAGTATAAAGTTGTAAATGTGAGTGAGTTAAGTATCTTAGAGGTGAGTGTAGTGTAGTATAATGCCATAGTGTAATGTATGTTATAAAGTGATAAGTGTATGCCTTGGTGAGTGTGTATGTTAGTGTGTTGAGTATGCAGTGTGGGGTGTATATTGTGTGTGTACCGTATATATATTGACATTAAGTTAGGATAGATCCAAACAGGTCAGATACACTATACTTGAAACTACTCAATCGTTATGCACAGATACCTACCAAAGCAATGTGGCAGTATTTAGTAAAGTGCGTCTAAAGATAATATCTATAGTATACTCTACTATCCCCATCGAAAAAGTTAATCTTAGTTGTTTGTGTGGTAAGTAAATCTGTGGTGTAGTGAGTGTACAGTAATATCTACTTGGTGTGTGTAAGTAATCTGTGTGTGTAAGTAAATCTGAGTGTGAGTGTAAGTATAATCGTGTGTGTGAAAATTGTACCGTAGAATACTCAAGGGTTGACCGATAAATTTGGGTTCTCAAAAATTGCACCCTGGAAAGACCATATGAGTTGACCAAATAAATTATAGAGTATTGTCACTCAAAATAATATAAAATTAGTAGGTTGGTACTCATAATGATTATGTAGTATGTGAGGGTACCAAATTGACAACCATGCGAAGTGAGAAGACCAAAGGTAATTGGTCGTGAAAAAAAATTAGGGTGATTGACAATAAAAAATTAGGTGATCGTAGCCCAATAAAAAATTAGGGTGGCCATAATTGACCCATGGAGATCAAAGGCTTTGGTCGAAATAAAAATAGGGTTGACATATAAAATTAGGGTTCGGTCAAAAAATTAGGGGTGGCTCAAATAATTGATCCCATGAGTAAAGATACAAAAGGGTGTGTATCAGAAAAAAATTTGGGTTGACAATAAAAATATAGGATTCGTAGTGCACAAAAAATTATTATGAGGTGGCCAAAATATTAGACCCATAATGATAGACCATAAAGGGTTATATAGTCGAAAACAATTTAGGTGATCTTACAATGAAATAGTATCAAGTGACCAAATAATTTAGTGAGTATGGGAACTCTTCATAATTTCACTTCATTAGAATAGTAAAATTGATGCAGTTGCAAATATTTTTAGTGAGTTTACTGATGATGAGTTGCGCTCTATGAAGAAGCAAGTCTAACGACATTATTAATGTTATACTGATATAAAGGGTAGTACAAAAATAAGTGATATAGGCTAATACTAACGACTCGGTAGGTACTTCGCCTCCGTCTGGCTCGCCCCTCTTCGAAGGGTATAGGCTATGATCAAAAGGTGATTGAGTACCTAAATTGGCCAAATAAAAGGTTCACTCAGGTTACAAAAAAGGGTTTACCGGCTCCAAAAATATCTAAAATAAGTGCTAGCTAGGTGTCATGACACGAACAATATGGTCTTGATTATAACTACTGTTATTATTATATTAATAATATTAATTTAACTATATTTAATATATATCCAATAAACTTTCATCATTATTAAATGATTCAAAGTGTCTTAGACTACCTAATGTAAACCTTTTGGTAAAATACTCATTCATATAATAAATAGACAAGCATTACTAAAAACTCTAACTACACCCGAGTATCTCAATCGATATACGATAACTATACTGTAATCACTTATTCAAAAAAATAAAGACTACTAGCAAAAGGAACAAATATATAAAACTATACTAAATCGTAAATTATAAATTTTAAAAAAAGCAAGTAACTAAAACCTAATCATAAACTTAATATAAATACTTCTATAATAATAATATTTAACATAAATACCATCTTAAACAATAATAAAAAAAAAAAAAATACCACAAATTAAACATAACATAACAATATTAAAATAAAACGGACATAAAATATAACCCATATCCCACACACGGATATAACTATATCAAATAAATTCATCTATAATCACAATTCAATCCTTACATAAACTAATACCTAAACAACACTACCAAACATCTAAACCCAACACACCTACTGACACCAACATCAATCCATAAAGCATTACCTTACTGCGAACACTATTTGCAAAAAATCATAAATTCTAAAACTATCACCCATCCACAAAATAGGAAATAATTCAAATCACTATAAGAAATAAAAGTGCAGTCCTACATAACAGCATCTGATTTTACCTCACCTTCCTTATAATTACTACCAATCCCAGTCATCATAGCCATATATTGATATAGATGCGGCTAGCCACCACCCAAACTTTGCAACATTACAATAATAAAGATTCTAACTCATCAACCAATATAACTTATACCACAAAATAATCTGCATCAAAGTACAACTTCAGTGATACCCCCGTAAAATACATGTTGTATATATCATATTATTCTTTCTTATATAAGACATGAGTCCTTCAATAATATCATCATACCTAGATAACAACCTGTGAGGTGATAAATTACAACACCTAAGATAATATAAGAAATTACTAGTGTGAGATGGCGACCTAGTATTACGTTCAGTGTTATATATATAGGTTATTACTTAGGTAGAGGTTTATTTGAGCTCATCTCTTAATAGAGTAGTTAGTTAAGGTTCAAGGGTTGATAATATGAGCGATATATATATTATATATATATATAATATATATGATATTATAATAATAATATATTATATAATAATTTATAATAATATTAATATATATTAATTATTAATATAATATAGACTTATATTATATATATTATTAATATATATTAATAGTATATATTATTCCGTACTCAACCTTTTGCCCCCTAAATGAAAAATCTCTTGCCATTAACGCCTATATATATTAGATATATTATATAATTATATTTAATTATATAATTATATGAAACTGAAAAGATATAAATATACATTATTAATTTTATACACTAGCTTTTTCAGATTAGAAAGATCATAGTAATATTTTCAGTAAGATAAATGTATATACATTTTTTTGATGGTAAACTGAAATATATATTATATATATTTTATTATATAAATAATATATATTTGTTGTCATGGTTATGCGTACTAGCATCTTTATATTCTCTTTATTACGGTACTTTACCGTGTATATATAGTATTTTGGAAGATTAGAGAATTCATTTGGAAAAGTGTTATTTTTTTTAAACTTCTCTCTTTAGAGCAGCATAACAAATAATAATTATAATTTAATCGAAACAAAAAAATGTATTTCATTCCAAATAATTATATAGTACTCATCAGTGAGTCAGGTGATTCGAAATTTTGAATTTGTGAGGATTGCTGGTGAGAGTATCGGTATAAGTCGGTAAGCGAGTAGTCAAAATTTTGTTTAAGTGGTATAGATCGGATGTACGGGAGTTCGGTTCGAGGATATAGTCGGAGTCAAATATATTTGGATTATAGTGTGTTTGTTCTGAGTAGAGTGTGAGATACGGAGTGAGATCAACTAACCTAATTAGATTCTCCTCTGTTTAGTCGGAGTGGTCCAGAAGGGTAAGTGCATAAACATATATACACAAAATATTTGATTATATATTAAGAAAATAAGATACTGAAGAAAAATATGCAGAATATATATGTAAAAAATATAAGCCGTAGACTGAAAGCCCTTAATACAGGAATAGTAGGAATTAAAAAAATAATAAAATTAGAAAAATAAAAGCGTTTCAGACTCATATTATAGGCTCAATTACCGTTCAAATTTTAATAAGGTAAAAACGTTCTGGAAAGTCACTAATTGAGGGAGTGAACAACCCTAAATCATCTGCGTAAATAATAATATTAGATAAATTTAGTATATATTAATCTCATATATTTTTATCTATTGAAATTAACGTACATGTGATAACCACGGCTCATTGTTCTATATTTAATGTAATAACTCACCATTCTGCTTTAGATATTAAAAGGAAGTCTTATCATTTACAACTAATATAAAATACTCTATTGAAATACAATCATTTACATCATTTTTTTATTTATATATAGTGATCATTTTAATTTCCAAAATAATAGTTAACTTACTCAGTCTAAAATCACTATAATAAATCAAATAATTTCAATCCAGGAACCTTACTCAATTCAAATCAGGCAATTTTAAACGCTAAAAATAAAAATCGGAACAACCATTTGTTACCCGGATTTAGCCGGGACAGTCCGTGTTTTTTTGATAAACCCTTGTCACCGTAATTTAGAATAGATAAATACCCGATTCGTTATCTATACCGGTATTTATATGATATACAAACCAATTACTATACATGTCTATTTCAGTTATATTCTATTAATGATAATAATATATAATATTATATATTATTATTATTATATATATATAAAACGGGTACAAATTCTGTATGTTAAAAATGTTTATAATTATAATAATCACTATCCATAGGTAAATATTCCATTTATATATATTAATATATATATATAATATATAAAATCACTAAATATAATATATATATTAAATTATATTAATAGTATATTATATTTATATAATTAATATAATTATATATATTATAGAATATATATATATATAATATTAATTATTATATATATATATATTATATCTAAATATAATATATATATTATAATATATAAATATAATATATACTAATATATAAGTATGCTAAGCCACACATAAATAACAATAGAAAATACAAAGTATAGCACTTAGTGAACAATATTTTAATATCATATTTAATTTTAAAAAATATGTTTATTTTTACACTTTTTATTAATTCTTATATGAAACCATTTTGTTAATTGAGGGGCACTATAGTATACTATGTTCTAGCTATTTTATTATTATCTTAAATTGTTTTTTAGGCAATTTTTTGTAAAAATTATTCTATTGCAACCGAGATTATAATCTAGTATAGTTTATTAAATGCATACTTTTAAAACTATTAATTATTAAGGTTCCTTCCTATTTAAATGAACTTTAATTAAAAATTAAAAAACGTTTAAAAACTGTAACTATAATATTAATATATACATCTACATCATGCTAATGGCAGAAAAATTCATAATTACTTACGAATTTAAATCGTTTCTCTCCTATGAGCTCACATATTGATTATATATATATGATATTATTACTATATATATATATTAATTATATATATTATATAATATATATATATATATATATATATATATATATATATATATATATATATATATTATATTATATATATATATATCATATATTATATATATATATTATATATATTATATATATATATATATATATATATATTATATATATATTATATAGTATTATAATAATTGCTGTTTGTAATTAATCGAGTGATAGTAAGAAGACATTAAATATACATTACTATATATTTAAATAAAACAATTCCATTAACCTTCATAGTAGACTAACTCAAAATAATTAATACTACTATTTTTTTATATATTTCTTTCTCTTTGAAACGTAGGGTAAGATAGAAGAATGAGGAGAGAAAAGGAAGAGGGTTTGTGTGTGAATTATGAATAAGGTATGAGTAGAGATAAGAAATAGGTATAGGGTTATAGAGAAAGAGCGGATAATATGTGAGAGAGTAGACGAGCAGATAGAGGATAGAGAGTGAGAGAGGAATAAGAGATAGAGAAGAGAGATAGTATGAATAGAGTAAGTAATATATAAGTATTATAGATATATACGATGACGCGAGGGGAGAGAGAGAGAGAGATAGAGGGATTTGCAAAATTTTATAGGAAACTTTCTTAATCCTTAAGGGATTTTTGGCATCATTAAAGTATATATATATATAATATATATATATATATATTAAATATATATATATATAATATATATTATATAATATATTATAGTATATAATATATATAATATATATTATATTATATAATATATTATATATATTTGATATGTGTATGACTGTAGAGTTGTGTTCCAATTTTTCGTTCAGAAAATATTTATATAGTATATATTATAGTATTATATATAGGCTAAACCTTACGCTAATACGCTTGAACTAAATATGTTTGTCACATAACGGCAATGAGAGTCCCCTGTATCTTACTAAATTTTTCAGTAACAAATGAATTACTTCCATACCATTATCACTATAACATGTCATCTTAAATAATATCTAAATAGTTCACATACCTGAAAACTTAAGTAGGTGATTTCTCGCTCCTAGATAACAAAGCCCTAAGTAATAACAATATATATATATTACCGTGAGTATATGCTCCCATACTATTAACACCGTCACTCATATACATACTGAAAACAAAAAATTCTTTCTATAGAGATTCTCACATTCTTTCACGCATGAGTAGGTGTGTCATTCTCTCATTTTATTACACATATACAAACATCGCCATTCCTACTAAATTGATTGTATATGAGGATCTATTCCACCGTAATTGCAACCCTAAAACCGGTAGATACCCTGTATTATCATACACCTGAAGAGACCTCAATAAAGAATTATAAGAACAATATAAAATCATATCCATATATATATAAAAAAAAATAAAATATACATATAATTATAGTAAAAATATATAATATAAAAAATATATCTCAAGCCCAACATATACTATATACTAATATAATCTTGTTCATACACAAAGAGAACGAGAATTTTCCGCTCTCACCCTCAAATCACATTATCGCACTATTATATCTATATCACACTACACTCACGAATATAATCTCAGTAAAGTCGTCCCCACAAATAATTATACCAAAAATACTCTGCGACATTCTCGGAATAACTCCCAAACATACACACTATCTCTCTCACTCTCTCAAAGCACTCGTCTTCTCTAATGACAAATTTCTTCCTCGTATCGAGCTTCTCTCGGTCTTCCTCTCTGCTCATCTCATACATCTCATCTACTTACGATCGTACTTCTACGCTACGCATTATTCGCCTAGATCGGTACATATCCTATCTGCTCATACATGGTATATTATAACCATTGATTACCTCTCTCAAAGACGAGTCACTCCTTTTTTGTTCCTCCTCCTTGTCAAAGATATGATCTTAACCCCATACTCATTGGAGAGCTGAAATGTACCAATTTACCTGTGCGGATATGCTCATCTAGCATATCGAACTATTTATCACAGATATCAGGCTGTAATATAGAGTACATTATCATTGTCTCGTTGGACGGGTATCGTAGTGATGCGTCCTAGACACACCGTCCTCCCGTGTAGACCCACTTATCTTATGTCATGTGTGAATGGCAACCCCCTCGTCATAACCTCGTAGACTTTGGCTCCCAATTAGTACGTACTCAGTAAGTTAAAGCGACGTAGATGGGTGATAGTTATAATTTAAGTTAATTAAAGGAAGAGTGTACAAAAGAAGAAACAATCGAGAATAGTGTGACACCTCTTATGCCAGAGTAGATGTGAGAAATTAAGTAAATAAATGAAATGCCAATTGAGTTTAAAAATATAAATATATAATATATATAATTATATATAGATATATATTATATATATATTATATATATTATAATTATATTATATATATATATATATATATATATATATATATATATATATTATATATATATATACTTATATAGATATTATATATACTATATATATATTATATAGTTATATATAATATATTACATATATATTAATATATATTACCCTATATATAATATAGATCTGCTCTAATAACTCCATCCAAAGGCATTTCCCACAGAAATATTAAATATGAGATTTATTTGCAGTACACTCATACCTCAATTTCCAGAACCATATATCTCTGAAATGCACAAGTTTTTATAAATAATTATAATTACTCTATTTACTATAAATTATAAATATTTTCTCACTTAAGTTTATTATATAACTTTATTAATACATCTATATCTTCCACTTTAATCTGTCGGTTACGTAAGAACTTACTGTATAAGTAAGTTTATTACTACTCGTCATTAAACTACCCGTAGGAATAGTGTAACTAACCAACTTTGACTACTAGAACCGGCTACTAGGGATCATTCACATGATATAGGATATATATATGAACCATCCACATGCTTAGCCAATTTGATGACATGAGCAGGATCATTCTGCCTTAAGGATTTTCCTCCTCTAAATTTATGGTTCGGTTAAATTTTGTTATAATATAGCCTATGTAACCCTATTAGTCTATAGTCACTTATATATTAATTAATAGCTCTAGTGAGTTGATAATCGATAGTCTAATGACTTGCAGCCCAGAAGCATACTATCAGTGTTTTCAAGAGTATAATGCTTCCGAACTTAGTATGGTCTGTATTATATATTTAGGTATCTCTATTATACCATATTATCATAATGTTAATATAAATTCTATATGTGGGGTTATGAAGTATGTTAGCATATTAATATAGATTAAACTAATAATATCAAATAGCTATAGCCTTATTTATCTCATAGACGATGCCCAATTTTGCTAAATAACTAATTACTCCCAAATACTATAGGTGTTTTGAATGATGTGTAAAGACTTGTAAAATATATCATTATTAATTTATTTTTAAATTAACAAGATATGAAGTCTAAAAATATTAATTGCGATATCTGTAATCGATTTTCTGCGTTCATATATATATTATCTTGAGAATATAATTGCATAAAGATAATGTAATAAATTATATATATATATATAATATATATATATAATAGTATATATATATATATATATAAAATTAATTAATATATTATATAGTATTATATTATAATATTATATTATATATATATATATGTATATTCACGTTTGACTCAGTTGAGTTCAGGCTGAATTTTATTTTTTTGGCTCTATTCGCCTTCAGTAACACGGTTAATCTCTCTCTTAGTTATGGGTATTTCGGAATACTCTCGTATTATAGCTACGTGATAACGGACAACAAAATAAATATTGTCGTCAGTATAGGAGATTTATTCTGTATATTAACTATTATAGTATGACAGTTTTAACAGCATAGTAGTATGTATTACACTAAATCTCTTAAATACACACATCCACTATATAAGCTAATGCCTAACTACATATACCATGCAGAACAACTTATTATTCGTCAATATATAAATCTCATACTTTCTTATGGTCTTAGCTATTATGTAAAGAACTGCGTATATTGTGGTATGAGACGTGTAATACCCGACCCACTCATAGATATGGTGGCAAGCACTACCTGACTTATTATTCAGTTCGCTAGAAAGACATGGCTTATGCTATTATTAGTGAGCTCAAAATATATCCTTATAGCACATAGATAAATAATATGCCACTATTGGTCAGAGATCATACAATAATTAATCATTTCCAGTACTGTATCAATATAAATTCTACGTGCTCGTGAGATATAATAGGTTCTTCTCGATCTCGGCATTTGAGGGCATTGTAGGTGAGCTATATACGAATACTTTACCTCTGAGAGTGTAAGTTAATATAAATATCTTGAATATATACGATATATATTATATATATTTATGATTCGTATATTATTATATATATATACCTCGAAATAACCTATTGGCATAAAAAACTGTATTAAAAAACAATAAAAAAGCGATCAAATGGTGTGTGTGTGTGATATATATTATATATATATAGTATATAACTACTGTAGGATTGCAATAATATGGATACTTCTATCTTTGATGTTGGAGTAAAATATCTTTATATATTAAAATAATATATTATATTATTTAGTGACTTATTATAAATAAATAATAATTATATTGATCTCATTTTATATACTATATTATAATAACGAAATGGACTACTAGGCTTCCTACTCTCAGTATTTCATTAGTCATTTACCAAGACACAAAGCAGAATGTAATCAGTAAATATATATAAGTTCATAAATTTTAAGGAAAATCCCCGGAAAAGTATATTTCTTAAATATATTCTGGACGAAATATTTCAATTAACTAACTAGGGGCAAGTTAATAATCACTATCTATAAACATACTACGTTGATAAAGTTTATAGTAGTTTTTACAAGATATATTATTATATATATAATATATATATATTAATATATTATTCTGTATATATTATTATGATTCTATTATAAATTGCCATAATACGTAAATTTGCATCAAAAAGATGAGAACTTTGTGGATAATAATATTCGTATGAAAATTCTTACATTGTCCTTTCGATAGGTAAAAAAGTAATATTTACTGTTAAACTATAGAGGGCTAATTAGGTGATAATATATATAATATTATATATTGATATAATATATATATTATATATATATAATTAATTATTATGTCAGAGTGTTTAAAAGCTGACATATCATGATACTAGATGAACGGCAGCCATACCACAGTTAAATCAAATATAATATATTGGAATTTCAGCGAAAATTTCATAAGATAGGTAAGTTTTTCATTTTTTTTTTTCCTTTCCATATAAATATTAATAATTTTTCGTATCGTAAAATATATATATATATATATATATTATATTATATATATATAATAATAATATATATTATTATATATATTAATATATAATTATTTAATAATATATATATATATATATATATTAATATATATATATATATATTAATTAATTATATAGTATATATATTAATATATATATAATAGTATAATATATATATTAATAATATATATATATATTATATCACGGCCTCACTAAAAAAAATTAGATGGCTCGAGCCGACGGGGACTAGTAATATGGGTGACTGTTTATCCATATACCCTGATATATAGTGCGACGACGGAAGAGACACACCCCCGCTGACACCCAAATATACAAAGAGCAGGGTATGAGGTTCGGAGACCCTCCCGGTGAGAGGGGAGAATATCCAGTCCTTATCCCTGTACGTTCTCCCGGAAGGGGCCGAGAGACCCCGACTCCCTGGCATCGGGCGGTCTACCCGTGGGTATTCCACTTAGTTATTAAAAAAAAATAAACTATTATTAATATATATATATAATTATTATATTATATTAATATATATATATATATATATATAATATATATAATATTATATATATATAGATATATAATATATATATATATATATATATAATATAATTATATAATATTATATATTTATATAAAGAACCACTAAAATTTACATTTTATTATTAAAATGTTTAAACATTTTAATAATACACTAAAAGATGTTCTAAAGACGAAGCTTATATCACCATAATATTATTGAGGTCCTCTTATCGGATTTTATAATAATGAAGGTGAGTGTGAGTTGAGGAAATTAGTAAATTGCTTATAAATAACATATTATTTATTATTATACTTGGATCTCTTAAAATACCTCACCTTAGAATTTTCCGCTGATTTCAAATAATATATAATTAAATTTATTTTAACTAGTCAGTAGTGTCTTCGATTCTCTAGTTACAGGATTAATCAGCTTATTATAGACACTGGATATATATATATTATAATATATATATATATATATATATTATATATAATGATATATATATATATATATTATAATATATATATATTATTAATAATATTTATATTAATTATATAATATATTAATATATATGGACATCATGTAAATCGTTAGTATATACTATCAGGTATGGATCTCATCAATAATGTATCTACATTGGATGTTTATGGATAACACTTAATCAAGTACTATTTATATTGTCCCTTTCCCATGTTATGGATATGGATTTCATAATAATATCGACCATGTATAACTTCATTATTACTCATCTCCATCACCCAACAGATTTTGGACATTAATGTACTCTCAGTGTACATGTTTCTCCAAATAGATCGATAAGTGTATTTAATATTAGTCTTGACTATATACACAATTCGCTCTGAGGGAATATGATAATTAGTTGTTGTTATCTAATATTAAGTTAAGTAGTAATGAGTCTTAATGAATTATTAACCAATAGGCATATCTTATATAAGTGGTATGGGTTAGTAAATGTGACTCTAGTATGAATATATAATGTCATATTACCGAATAATATAACGTTCTTGTATATGATATAATTTTATTATAACATCTTCTAAAAGTACGTTCCTGATAGCTCGAGGTGTATCTTTTCATTCAAACCAACAAGCAAGTCTGGAGGTGATCAGAGTCAGAGCTGGTCCCATTATAGATTCTGTCAAACTAGTCGTCTGCGTTAAATTTGACGTGGCGAGTGAGATGGCGCTAATCGGATATTCTAACTCCTTGTGAGCTTAGGCTCCGTACCTGCTACGGACTGAGTATATATAAATGAGACACCTCCATCCTTGATATATGAGTCTCCTCTGCTACCTGTGAGTGACGGTGTTTATTTACTGTAATAATATATTATATATTATATATATATATTATATATATATATATAATATATATATATATATATATATATAATATATATATATATATTATATATATATATATATATATTATTATTATATATATTATATATATATTAATTAATATAATATATATATATTATATATATAATATAATTAGGATAAAAGATATAGATAATATTATATATTTATAGATGGCGTGAGAAATCAAATATAATAGTATATTGTCATATAATAGATTATATAAGATAATATATAGTATAGTTATAGAATAAGTGAATAGGGAAGTAAGATATACGTATTAGTATAGATAGAAATATCTTCATAGATTACATACGCATTAGGGCCAGATCGAGATAGCATTCGAGATGCAACATAATTGTGTATGGTTAAGTGAGAGGAATATGCGCGAATCTTACACATGTTGTAAGACACTATTATTACTCAATCATGAATCCGTCCTTTATTCTATGAAACAAAATATTCTCCTGAATACACATATCTAACATGTTTTATCTGAGAAAAACTTTCTCGAAAACAGTAACGAAGTCGAGAGGATCAGAGCTCGTTATATATTTATAATTGAGTTATATAGCTCTTCGGAACTCGACAATTAGGACATTTTGTACCACAACACGATTTCACACTGAGGTTTTTTCTAGGTAACTTATTTTCGGTAGTACTCTTATATTTACCAGCTTAAATTTTTTCAAGTCGTTTCCTCGTTTATAATAATTTTATACTTTTTTCCATTATTTCATGTATTTTTTTGAAAAGGAATATCATCGTATATCTTAGTAATGTGATAATAAGACTTTTAAACGTGATGAGAACCAGATCTGGAGGTGAAATGCGTGACGCAAATTGCTTGGCCTTTGTGGATTCAATATGATTTAGATACATGTGTGAGACGTCCTTAGAGTGCAGGTTAGTAATATTGAGAACTTTTTATTCGCTATTTATGGCAAATGATTTTTATAACTCGTAATTGTATTTGGTAGTACTGTGTTTGTATAATATATAATATATGTATGTATGTGTGTATATGTGTTTGTGATGTGGTGTGTTTGCTAGGTGTGTGTACTCTTTTCTTTTGCAGCACTGAGTGTTCCAACCAGTATTTCTTCTATAGGGATAAGTATTATGATTAATTGAATAGACCTTCTAACTATAGAAATACACCAACCAGTTTCATCAGGTCAACGAAGACTTGTAAATACAATTCTAAGCATCTACTCACAACCAAACAGTAGTATACTGAATACTGATAGGTTCATATCAGTCTTGCTTGCTTACATACCCCTTCACCAAACACTACATCTAGGATACAAATATCACTATCTGTATTTAAAATAATAACTTAGTGAAAAGTGGCTCACCCAAGCTCATATCTAATATACAGTGGTATGATCCGAGCTCCGTAACTACTTCACATCCTGATAAATCGATGACCACATAGACAAAAAGAAAATTTGCTTGGCCCTCGATTGTATCTATATAGATTTAAGATCAGTCTAAATAATATTATATACTGAACACTATCATAATATCGAAGAGATTCCTTATTACCGAAAATAATACATGAAATTATGAAAACTTGTAATAACAGTATTCGTGAAAACGTCTTGATATAAATAACTAGGTAAGTTTTTTCTCAGCTCTGAAAATTTGTTATTTTTAATAAAAAAACAAGTTGAAATTAATAAAGTGTCATAAGCTAACTAATAAATAAGTATATATATTACAGTTTGGGTATCAAGATATATTGTATCCTAGCTAACTAGGATGATATAAAATAAGTATACAGATTCTTTACGATAATCTGATAGCTTAGTCATATAATTAGTATTATAATATAGATATATATACAGCATATTATATAATTAATAATATATATATAGATATATATATTATATATTATATAGTATATTATTATATTTATATATATATATATATATATATATATATAATAATTTATAGTAATATATATATATAATATATATATATATATATATAACATTTAATATATTAAATATAGTTATATATAATATATATTATATACTATAATATAATATAATTATTGCCGCGAATAATGAATAAAAATTATTATTAATGTTTAATAAAGTAATTAAATAAATTAAATAAATTTATTGTAAATAATAATGCTGATCTATATATATATATATAAAATATATTAAATAGTAATAAATATTATGATATCATTAATTGAGTTTATATAGTACGCCTAGGTCATAATTGAGAACTATTATCTGTATCATGAGTCTCGTGGAGACTCCTTCTCCCTTTTCTGGACAAATAAATTTAATGAAATATAAAATTAATTAGCTCACTTTCAGATATAACTAACTATAAGTACTTTTAGATAAATTAACAGTCTATTTAAAAAGAAATAATTTACTATTTTTCCTATAATTATATATATAATTAAATTCGTTATGATGCTGCAGCATAGCTCAAGTGAATAGGATATTGATAATTTGTATTGTTTTGCTGATTATAGATAATATTCATTATAGGTCAATCTACAAGTATATATATATTTTTCAAATAGTCTAACAACATATTCAGCTGTTTTTTATCAGTTCAAGTCTCAAATCCCTCAGTCAAACTTTGTTTCGTGTATTCATTAAAGTTTATATATCTCAGCATAAAATTATTATTATATTATGATTATTTTTAATATAATAATTACTTTTTATAAATAATATAGTATATATATTTGGGAGTAGAATAAATTATAAACACTAATAAATCAGATAATTCTAACTGTGAAATATTTTTATACGTGTTAACAGATACATTATTATGCTGTATACCTGCGTGGGTTTTCAAAAGATAAGCCGTGTCTTCATGAGGTTTAGCCCTTGTTTCTATCATTTTTTGAATGGGAAAACTTTTTATTGATTTAGTTATCTAGATATATTTGAATAATGTCTGATCTTATTATATATATATATAATATATAACTTATATATATATATATTATATATATATAATATATTATATATATATATATATATATATATTAATATATATGATATAATATTATATTATATATTATATAGTATATAAATAAATATATAATAATAAGGTTGAGGTTGAACTGTTGGTCTCAATCTGCACTTCTTAATTTTCTGTGCTTGGGAATTTCTGCGTGGCCATGGCGGATTCGCGGGCGTTGGGAATATCGAAGGGAGGTGGGCTACAACTCGATACTAATCGCTTTGGCGTTTTTACATTTGGTTTCTTGGATTTTCTATTATCTTTTGTGAGGCGAGTTCTAGTCGGTTAACTTTGTTATTTTTGTATTTAGTTTAGATATTTTTTTTTCTTTTAGAAATGACTAGTGAAGTAGTGTGGCATTGAATATTGATGTGTTTGGCCAATCCAAAAATTTATATATTATAATTGCAGTGAGGAACACATCAAACATCATCCAATTTGCATTTATGTTTTCAATCTTTTGATTTCTAAACAGATTTCAAATTAGTTTTTCCTCAAAACAAACTTTCTCTGGTCACTTAAATACCTTTGCTTCTGACCACCTAAATCATGACTAGTTTGTACATCTACTACTATAGTATTTTTGATTTTATCTCACATAAAATCAACCAGTTCCTTTAAGATCAACTCCCTTTCATGGAAAGAGTTTCAAACAGATTTTGCCTTTTCTTTTTCATGTTCCTCTACATATCCTAAATGAGATGTCAGTTCTAACAACAGTAAACTACAAAATTATGAAGCTTTTAAATTTTAAATCTCTAACTATAAAATAGAAAGTCATGTTATAGTATGCAATAAAAATAATGTCAAGAAGTTAAAGAACAATTTTATAATACTAGGAGAGAAATTTATTATCTGAGAAATCTAAAATTGTCCTCTAGTCTTCACAGAAATATTATACTCTAAAGATTTGAGACGCTAAGCACAAGCCAAAGTTCAGGGTTCCAACCTGAGAGAAAATACATTTTGACTGCTTTTAGAATTTCTTTTATAGCCACTATTAAGTAGTAAACTTGAGAAGAACTTGATAAAGACCTTAGTTTTATAAATTATATTATCCAGTTTTTGACTGTCCAATCAATTTCCAAATGAGTCGTTCTGACAAATTTCTGAAAATAAAGAGTGAATTCATTTCAAATTATTTAACTTTCTATATATATATATTTTCTTTAGTAAAGTATTAATTAAATTATTAAACTCAAATAATTTAGGTATCTCAAGCAGTGTTTAATCTGCATTATAGTATCACCTAGGTATATATCACATTATTATGTGCTATTACAGAAGAAGCAGCAAGAAGCTAGATGTATCAAAAGTAGACAGGTAAAAAGTGGTATTCATGTAATAATTATGTATTGTAAAAACAAAAAAAAAAGAGAAAAAAAAAACAAGAAAAAATTTCTATCCAAAAATTCTAGACGAGAATATGTTATACTACCAAATTAATTACGCTAAGTTAACCAAAGATATAAAAAGCTTTAAGTCTAAACTATATGCTCTCAAAATTGTTGAAAGACAAATTGTTAAAATTGAAGCAAGAGCAAAACTTTGGGTGGAGGAAAAGTGCTCAGAGCTCTTGATGCTTTTGGAAAAGCTTATGACAAGTTTGAGGTAGTTGTCCATTTAAAAGAAACTCTAACAATTTTCTTTCTTTCTTTATCCTCCCTTCCTTTCCTATAGATAGGAGTAGGATGCTTAACATGCAAGGAAATGGAATAGTTAAGTAAAAAGAAATATATTCACAAGAAAACCTCTCCACACCTTCCACTCATAACCTTAAGTGAGAGCCCATCACAGCCAAAAAAATCACCCTAGTGTTTTACAACACTGTGACAGACCCTCACTGTAGTATCTCATCAATATATTGCCAGGCCCACAACTATACTCCTTGACAAAACCTCTCCATTCACTCCTATTATGCACCTTTCTTCTCGTCTCTGCCAAACTCAGTTCTTTCCTTCAGACACTCCTTTACTGACTCAATACGCTTTTTCTTTGGTCTCCCAGCTGGTTGATCCTAAGCACTCTCACCACTATACAAGGGTTTAACAAACCGACAATCATCCATTTATTCCATATGACCAACCCATCTTAACACATACTCGCTTATTCTTTCATTTACACCTTTCTTCTCACCACACAACTCCCTAACACGTCATTCATTTCATTAATTCTTCTCCCACCTAACACGCCCCTAAGTTTATCCATCTGGACAGATTGCACCTTCACATCTTATTCCACACCATAGTTTCATTACTATACATTAACACTAGTAGTAACATAACTTGTACAGAAACCTAGCGCACTCAAGACTGTCCCTTTCCATTCACCTAAGATTTAATTGCACCAGCCACCTTCCTATCAATCACAACTTTCCTACTACACTCTGCATCATCTAACTTTTCATACAACAAACATATAGCCTAAATATTTAAACTTAGATACTTGTTCCAATTGCTCACCATACAACATGATTTCACACTGCGGACATCTTGCTCTTATCTGCATTTACTTACAAACCCCTCATTTTACACATTCACTTTCCACTCCATTTATTCTTACACACAGTTCACTAACGACATGCAAACTTTTGATTCCATTCAGAAGCCTACCACCAACACCAGCAACAGATCTTCCCCATTAATCCTGTCATAAGTCTGTTGCAAGTCCATAAAACCTAAATACAATTTATTATTCCTCTCTCTCTCTGTCATTTGTTTCAATGTGAAAACTAGATCTACACATCCTCTACCACTTGTATATTTTTATAAAAATTAATATGAACAAAACCGACAAGGGCACTGGCATGTACAACTAATTTTGACTGGTGAGAACAATTACCTACTTGCGCTTTAACACATACAGGGATGTATACAATAATATATTTAATGACAAGAATAGGGAAATTTTATATTAAAGAAAAAACTGTTTAAAAAATGAAAAAGGGAAGATATAATATTATTTATAATAAACTAGCAGTGGCAGAATAATTTATATAACAATTTTCTGTAGTTGCATCCAGTATAGACTAAAAAAATAGTAAGGTAGCTAATACAATAAAAATATTTAGAATAAGTCTTGTTGAACAATATATAGCCAAGCACATTTGACACAGGCGTCGAACACTGCTAAAGAAAAGGCCAAAGTCAGTTTATTAAGTCCATTCATGTTGTTCCCACTGTACCTAATGTTCATTATCACCTATTACTAGAGCCCTAATCTTGTGAACGCCAGTATCATAAATAAAGTAATATTATATATATATAGAGTTTTAAACAGATGATGAGATAATGTGACTCTGTCATCTTTCTTATTAAATTATATATTTTAAATGATGTTGTTTTAAGATTTTGATGAAGCAGGCTAATACTTAAAAAAGAATTTGCTTGCGGCGTCGCATGCGGAGTATCTCACTACCGGGCTCAGCATGCAGATGTGTATATCTCCACTATTTAGATAACATCTATTAACTGAGCTAACCCACAAGTAAAATCAGAGTGTCTCAAATCAGAAACACTCACTCGTCTTGGTCTATTTTATAAGCCAAATACAAAGTTTGAATTGAAGCTTATTCTTGTTATTGTCAATTACTAATATTTAGGATTAGAGCCCATATTGTGTTCAATAACACCTGTAAAAGCAACTCCATAGAGAATAATCTATTCGTACTTTTACAATGTAAAGTACCTTCTAATAAAATATACGCCAATATAAAGATTAAATGGCCCATTTAAGCAAAGAGAAAAAGGAATAGAGAATAACACAGAAAAGAACGATATTTATATTTAAATATACTATATCATTGTATATTATCATTATATTATATTACAAAAAAAAATATCGCTATACATATTATATTATTTTATATATTCTTATTATTTATTAAGAATAATTAAGTTTAGTTAAGTCGGCTCAATATTTAACAGTTTTAAGATTATTTGAAAGGGAATGAAATTTTCTTTCAGTTAAGAAATTTTCTGTTGAATTATTAGTAATTGTCATGAGTAATAGGGTTCCTTATAGATCATCGAAGCATGCAGACGGTGAATCATTAGCCAGATTATCGAGCCAGTTTTAAGTTGTTAATTATAACTTAGAATTGAATGGGAGTATACAATAACTAGTGAGATGTATAGACAGAGATAAGTTTTTCAATAAGAAGTATCTCTTAAATCCTCATATTCCTTCACAAGATAAACTCAATGAATTTTGTCGAGTAAAAAATAATCATAAGATATAATTTAACGGAAATAGACATCCAATAACTCATTAAGGTTTGGGGCTCGTATCAGATCGATATATTATACCAATATATTTTCTATCGTGTTGTTAGGATACGACATAGTAATAAGGGGGCTTCAGTTTAAGAAGTGCACGTGCTCTAAACAAGTTAACGAGCTTTTTTGCGCACAGATTTTAAATTTCCATCGATCTTGCTCAGTGATGCAAGTGGAATTGGTGCATTAATCTTTGCGGAGGAGGATCAAGAGTGTAGATCTATTTGAAAGGAGCACCACCCCTCCGCTGCGAGTTTTCATGGGTTTCTTGGCTCTCTTTTTTTTAACATAACAATTTTAACATTTACATTCAAGCTAGCTATTAATATAATATATACAATATATTGTAAACGTTGTGTATATGAAATTACATGGGCCTTAAGTCGTGCAGGTGGTTACGATTTTTTATTATTCGTGTAGTACTCTTCTTTTTTCTTTTTACACATTTACACTGTCACCGGGAGCTATGAGCGCAAGTTGTGGCGCAAGGAGGGAGTGTACTTAATTTATGTCTGAGTAAAATTAAGCTCCATTCTATAAGCTTTTTTTATAAGCCTATATTTTCCTCTATGCCCGTTCCATGTGAGATGAAGAAACAAGAGTAACCAGTATGTTTTTGTTGTATTCCGAGAGAGTTTTATACTATACTAGCTATATAGTATCATTATATTAATATATAATACTACTATTATATATGTACTCATAATATGGCTTTATACTACATATATATTTAAGGTATTATATTATATATATATATATATATATAGCGATGTTAATATATACCGTATATAATATATAATATATATAATATTAATATATATATATATATACTCACCTTATTCACCCTCCCTATATATATCTATATTACTTATCTATATATAGTAATATAATAAATAAATAATATAATAAATCTAAGTATATACATAAATTATTAATAGCCAGTATATATAATAGTATCTAAACTACTATACATATTATAAGTATGATATATATATATATCTTTATATATATATAATTATACATTAATTATATACTATATATAATATATGATAACGGTATTATATATTTATATATAATAGATAAATAATAATATATAATTAAAGTATATAAATATTTATTTTTATATATTATAAGATTTTTTCTGTATTATTTTTTTTAGCACATTTCTCTTAATGTGATTAATATTATTAATATATACTCATCGCCGATGTCCAAATTTCACCAAATATTAGGTAATGAACATTCAATGTTTGAATATTCGATCATTGTATAATGCGATCAATGTGATATTATCAAAGATACATCTGTGAATATGATCGGATCAGCCATTATAGATCTTGAATACTTGAAGGTTTCGTCTTAGATTCTTGGTTTATTCATAAATTTATCATTCAGGTTAATAAATTGCATGTTTTACACGTATAAATATTGAGTTGGATTAATTATATGCATGATGAAAATTTAAATAGAAAACGAGGCATTAAAAAAAAATTGCAACATTATATTTTTTTACTGACACAATCTTGATACGACTACGTAATAAGGTATATATATATATATATTAATGAATATATTTTTTTATTATAAGTATATCTTATATTATATTTGGAGTACAGTTTTAATCCGATTCTCAGTCTTGCATACTATACAGTAACTAGTAATATGAATTTTAAATTTAAACATCTATATAATATAATATATATATATAATATATATATATATTATATATATATATATTATATATAATTTTATATAATATTTACTCTATATTTCTAATGTATATTATATATATATATATATATATATAGTATATATATAAAAACAAAAACAAAACAACTGATTATTTTTTTAATCATCTTTATAAGAGTATATATGATTAATATTAAATTTCGATTCAAAATTTGGTCTACGTTAATGGAAGGCTTAATATTTTATCCAAATAAAGCAGCATAATTATTTTCAGATACAGTGGCATTTAAGGGAGCAGTTGAGGCACATTCTCTTCATGCTGTTGATCTTGATATTGATAAAATCAATGAAATAGAAACCCTTAATAGCATTATTAAAGAAAAGACACCTATTTCAGAAATGAAAGGAAATTTATTTTCCAAAAAGTTAAAAGGTAATCTGACCGCAAACTAGAGCCAAATGTTATTATAGAGTAGTTTTAATACTCTATGCTAATACGAACTTATTTACAGTTAATGAACACGCCTTCATCACTGACAAGATCATGAAATTAAACTGTCCAAGCTCTTAACTGTAGAGGAGTGCACTTCTTAAAAGCTGAAGCTTACTATGTCATTAACAACAAAAGAAAATATCACACTATGTATATATATTGAAACTCAAACTATGATTTATGGAGATTAATTACTTAAATTTTAAATTTAAGATTTTTTTTTCTCACATTCATTGAGTTATCTTGTGAAGGTAGGTTAAAAAATTCTATGAAAACTTCGCTATATTTAACAATTACTGTTACTCCATAATTTATAATATTACAACTTAACAGATGGTGAGAATTTTTAAAGTTAAGATGACATTTAATAATAAAAATGCGCAAATTATTAAATAATTCAAAAGAAGTTATTTATATTGAGAAATTGTCATTTGTCGTCAATGATCGGTTTGTTACAGATATAGTATTATTCAAAACCTACAATAAAAAAATTATGTTTAAAATATATATAAATAAAAGGAAGGAGAGAGAGAAGGGAGTATTTTTGAAAATACTCTATGCTAATAAACATTATTTACATTAATTCACAAAGAATATAGAAAATCATATATCTAATGTAGCTCGTAATAACCTTAAAAAAATATGGCCATTGAGACTTAACTTATGCAATGGTGAAAGAATATGGTTCTTGTTTAGCCATCTTTTAACACATTTGATAAGATTAGCATGAGTAACACTGATCGACATAGCAAGGTTAGGCTCATGCTTGCTCTAAGTCCTTTTGCTAAATTCTAGTTTTATCTTATCTTTAATAGTCAGTAAATGCGCTAGACAACTAAGAAATATAAAAGTGCTTATTCAGACTCTTGAGTATTTGCAAGAGACTCCGTTTTGACTCTAAGAGCTTTGAGATGACAGGAATTCAATGTTGAGAGGACATATTTTCACTTTGGTTTCTTAGCCATGTGGATATAACAACTGCATGCTGTAGTGGATGCTGCAGCAAAGAATTCTTGTTTTATGTATGCCTGCTTCATCAAAATCTTCAAACAACACATTTAATATATTAATAATAAAGAATGGCAAATTATCTCATCATCTGTTTAAACTCTGATACTGGTTCACAAATGGTCTAGTATGGATGAACATGGTACATGAGAACAAATGAATGGACTAAAACTGAACTTTGGCCTTTTCTTGCAGTGTTTCGCGCCTGTCAAATAATTGCCGTAATTGTTAAACAAGACTTATTCTAAAATATTTTTATTGATTGATTTATTATTTTTAGTCATCAGAGAAATACTACAGAAAATGTTATAATTATTCTGCCACTGCTAGTTTATAAAATATTCTTGCTCGAGCCTTTTGCTATTCTTAACATTTTTTTCTTAAAAGTTATTTGATGTTCTGTCATAATATATGGTACACCTGTATGTGTAGCAAAGTAGGATTGTTCACCAGTCAAAATTAGTTGTACATGCCAGTGCCCTTGTCGGTTTTGTTCATATTAATTTTTATAAAAATATACAAGTGGTAGAGGATGTGTAGATCTAGTTTTCACA